>JTDE01002946.1:50400-67149 GCA_014338405.1 Paragonimus skrjabini miyazakii | reverse complement strand
GGCGGTAATTCCATTGTCTTGATCGATTGTAACCAGTACGATTAAAACCAGGTAGAGTGGTTGGCCCTATCTGGAGTTGCTGAACACTTAGCCGGTCAAGGTTTGTACCGAGACCGCCCAGTCGGCACCACGAGGAGGTGGTTCAGCGCGCCGTACTGAGCATTCTCACACTGTTTATCCTTCACAAAGAGGTAACCGCAGGTACTCACGTTATTGCTACCGTTCTTGCGGTTTAAGTTATCAGAAAAGCCACCATTTACATAAGTGGTTCTTGTTTAGTCTGTCTGATCATTCCAGACCAGCTGAATCTCCGGCCGATGATTCGGAGCTTACTCAAGCTGGATTGCATATGAGCAACCATTTCGATTGTGTCTCACGGTCGACTGCAAGTACAGTTTTCAATGTCTGTTTTTCTGTGCCATGCTCGTAAACTGTGAATGGGTTGAGTAGGTTATAACAGTCTAAGGGTGGGTCAGTTGTGCCTGCTTACAAAACCTTGTCCATTGAGAAGGTAACGAGAAAATATTGAGTACCTGTTTGGCGTGGTAGGTTTTCACACGATTAACCGATACTCACAAAAATTGTGCAGACCTTCATTACCGACAGGTCAATAACAAGAATAAATTGTATTATCGGGTTGGTTGTTGTTGCCTTCAAGCGGAATAACCCCGTCAACAAAAATAAGGTTATTCTCTGCCAAGGGTTGACTGTTAATACTGGTGTGTAAACTGGTAGTAGTTAGTCGCAGTTTTCCGTCACCCGTATACTGTCAGACACTAATCATCTCATGCTAAATGTTGATCGGTGAGTCAAATGCAACCTGCCTTTTGAGGTAAATGAGATCAGTGTGATTATCCACGATTACTTCTGCCGCAGTATGCATATTAATGGATCAACTGTCAGTATGCATCTGTAAGTATCGCTATAACTATAGTGTACAGATGTTGACAGTTGCAACAATGGTCTAACAGAATTGTAACCTAACGGTAGGTCGAACTGCTTGGAATTTGAGTTGTTATGATTTTGACTGTCTGAATTATGATACACATCCGTTTCATTTGTGACTTGATGAGTTATGGTTTGCGTGCTGCGATAACGTGTACAATAGGCTAACCGTTCCATTCAGGCCCTGCGCAAGAAAAATTGGTACCATGAAAATTTTTCTGTTACTAACCTGTGCACAGTACTCGATGCGTTTAATCACCTGCACTGGCCAACTGTATATGCTTGAGGAAGAGACTGAAAATCATGTACCCCTCATAGATGTTTATTTACAGCGACGAATAGACGGCACTACTCAACACAGGAATCATCGCAAGAATACCTGAACAGGTCAGTAAACAAATTTTTACAGTTCTGTACCCCTAAAACAAAAGAAAAATCTAGCGCGTTGCCTGACTAGAAGATTATATAGAATTTGTTCAATGGATATGCCAGACAATTAGTTTGAATTCATACAGAAAGCGCTCCGTAAAAACGGCTACCCGGAACGATTCATCACTAGAACCATGATCAGAACATCATCTAACCTTGAACTGCACGACATAAGAAAGAGACTAGTATTTATTCGTGTATCGTTCAAAAGTGACTGCTGAAGAATGGCTGATCCAACCAAAGCCTACGCCACAGCCGAACTCCGCATCCATTTCACCACATCACCAGTTCTTCGGTTTTATAACAAAGGTGGGCTAATAGTTCAGACTCCATCTGTGTGCATTTACTCTTCCACTTGTTCCTGTGGAGAAGGTTATGTGATCGAAAGTTAGGACAACTTTCGAAAAGAATCTGGAAATACCGTTCATGGCAGTTTGGGCACAGGGAAGCACGATCGGTCAACAATGCTATCCTCGCTCATCCTGTTGAAAGTGGGCACCAGATGAACACTGACCAAGCTTTCCAAGTAGTCTACTGTGTATCAGGTAACTTATCAAAAGTCATCCGAATGAGAACGCTCTGTACCGTCGAAGCTACAGGAAACAGGCTACTCGACCCAGTATCATATCATCCAAAACGGTTTCTTCGGGAATTGCGTCTACCACGGCCATACATCCACTGGTTCGTCGACCAATCCGTGTGACTAAAACAACGGACGAGCGTGGCGTAATGAAACAACGAAGCCATCGCTAACTGATCGACCAGTGACTTAGTAATAAGTCTGACTGACACCTTGATCTCACTCTATCAGTTCCTCGTATAATTATACCAGCCTGCAGATGAATTATGGAAAACGTATGTTTGCCCATGGTTGTCCTGATGGGCGTATATGAAACGCTTAGAATATTTTTTACTCTTAGTTCAAGGATGACTGTCTGTTGATGGTACGCTTGGTACAAATTTACCCAAGTGAGTACGTTCGCGTTTCACACAAAAATATGCCTACTAGTGTAATCACTGAGGCTGGTTTGTAACAGTTTTGTTTACGATTGTACTGCTGATTTGACGCTTATGAAGGAAGCGCACTGTTCCCGAAATCGGAATTAATCGTCTTCAGTGAGACGGTGAATCAAGAACTGGCGTTAATTTCAACTTGATCATCGTCTACATATGTTCTCAGCCTCCGCATTTGGATGGAATTTCCGGTCAGTCAGCATTAAACTCGAGTTTTACGCTTGTTAGAGAAGGATACACACCAACGACGAGCAACTGAGATGGAGGCTAATGGTATTCAGTGGCATAAATGTTACCCTTGCTTGGCCGAGTTGTCTGTGAAGTAAGTGTACTTAATGACGTGGGAGAGTGAAAGCCGTAAGAAAGCTGATGATGCCTGATTTTCCCTTATAGCCCGTTTGTTTATTTACAAGATGCAGACACCTTGATGTTAAAAGTTTGACTACAGATGTAGCCATATTCACTAGTTAGTTCCATTCCCTTTCCATTCTATTATTTTTCTGGCTAGGACTTACTTTTTCATCAAGGGTGTGTGACAATTAAGCGTCAGTGAGAATCGCTGACTCTTTATTGTAGATGATGATGAGCCTGTGGTGACTAGCCTCGATATGGTACAGTAGTTGTGTGGGTTGAAACAGATCAGTCGTTTAGACTCCGTTTTTTCCGTTGCAAATATATCAGTAGAACAACTAACAGAAACTTGGCAGTACTAGCATTTGCTGCACGTGATTATCTTGTTACTGTTAGAATAATAAGACCAGCAGTACTGTTTAACAAATATTATGCAACTGCGAGGTGTTCACACTCCAGCTAAGGTAAAACTGTCGGTGTCTCACACAGGTGATCGCGTCCAAACCTCGTTTTTGCTTAGTTCAGTATTTTGATCTTAACCATGGGTCCGAAGTCTTGTCAATTTGCCCAGCCGATCGCGTTTCACGCATTTTTCTTTCCTCATCTCCACTGCATATCAACCAGTACGTGATACTATAATACTGTTAGACTCGTGGGACTGCGGGTGTCAGTCATATCAAGGAGTCAATCAGGTTGAGTATGCGATGTGTATTCACGCGGCATTTAATCACACTGCCAGTTAATCACCCGCATATTTGCTTAGGCACTAGGTGGTCCCTTGAAAAATACATCGAAAATATCGTTGAAAAGACAAAACAAAATTCCATTCGCTGTTACTTTATTGCTTCACCAATGCAAAATGTGAACGTTTGTGAGTCGCACCGCCAGTCTGGGAGTCCAGTTCGCTCAACTGGCATGGTCAACGCGATCGATCAGTTGATTATCGAATCAAATGTCCGTTCTCCTGTGTTCTCACACCAACGGACGTTTTGGCTTGCCGTCGGAACTGACGCTGCCTCCTCCAAACGTGCCTAACTGTCGGCCCTATTAACCGTGGATGAACAAGAGTCGTTCGATTAAGCGTCACGTGATTAAATCTCTGCACACCAAACGGTGAAGTGTTTTCGTCCAGCAACTTTTTATGGCTCGCCGTTGCATCAAATGCAATATGTAACCGGGCTAACTGGCTGACCGATTGCTCATGCCGTATGCTCATGCGTGCATGAGTGAACACATCCTCATCAAATATCCGAAATGGACTTTGTGTATGGCAATATGCTAACAATGAAGGTCTCACCATGGTAGTTAACAATTAGAATTCTCACTTTGTTCGTCATCTGTTATTTTGCTTGAACTTACGATGACCTGAACAACAAAGTGAAACATGTTACAATAGAACAATCGACAGACCACACTTAACAGAGTTACGATGGGATTTAATCGCAGCTGGAGATGAATAAGGTCATGACATGTATGGGTAAACGGGCTTTTATTATCAACAATGCATCACGATTGGTGTCAGGATAGTTAAGGGCTAACACAAATAGCTCATTAACACACTAAAACAAAATGTTACACGTGATTGATAACACTTCAGTAGATCAAATGAGAACCACAGTATTTCCTATCATTTAGGAGACTCCGGCTATCGTTTAAGATCCTATGTCAATCATTAAGCGTTCGTGGATGTTCAACGCCTGAACGATAAGAGAATGTATGCCTACTTGGACTGAACAATTGTTTACGAGTTGATTGACGAAATGCCGTTTCTAATCGCGCATTAATTTATTTTTTGCACTAGCATCAAGTATATGCTAGTGATCACATAAACCGCTAGTGACAACTGGATCCTCTAAAAAGTACGTCTTAAAGTGAGGTACATCACCTTCATAGGATTAATCAAAATCTACGCAATAAATGAGGTAGAGAAAACGTTTCTATACGTCGGAAGCTGTGCTAGACAAGTCAGAAGGTTGTTACAATTTCGGAGGGTCAGCAAGAGAATGGATACGATACAAAAAAGTTACAGGATAATTACAGAAATAGAAACACAACGGTTGCTTACCAAACAGATAACAATGGCTATACAGCATTAAGCAGACAGCAGCTGGATAGCCTCGAAGATGAGGGATTGAGTGTATCTTCATTCTCTCTCAATCATTTTGATAATCAGGTTACCTGTTTACTCAGTTTGATGTCCACAACAGATGTAATCAGTGTGCGCTCGAATTCACCTATTGATGATGCAGTTACGACGCATTGTGAAAGTTATACCAGACTGGGCACGAGCGGAAGCTAAAGCAACACTTTCTACAAGTCAGAGGGTTCAATTGATGTTGCAATTTTTGGAGAGTTACTTCTGAGTTGATTATTTTGACAGGCACAATGTTAGGGCGCCCCACCCTTTGACCATCCCAGGGCGCTTCCGTCGTGAGAAAGATGAAAAAAGCCACTTGACTCAGTCCTAACTAGCGGAACTGTTCAAATCGGTTGAGACTTTTTATACCGCTATGCACATATGTGGTCCTAACTCTTTCTCATGATGTGGTGGGAATGTGTGGTCATGACGTGCCCTATAAATACCTTGTGCTTGTCGCCCTGGCCGCACTCCATTTTGCGGCGGAACAAAGCTTTCTATTTTGAACGCGTCTTTTGGCTTGCCTTGGGAGCGAATACGGGACAGTCGCGGTACTATTCGCGACCGAGATTTTCGTGTGAATTATTACCGGGACAAAAATCCGATTTTATCGAGCGCACCACTATACCGAGATCGAACCAGCGTATCGTTTGGGAGGGTTTACAACACACAAGTATGATGTTTAAGGGATATTGGGGTTAATGGAAGGTTGAGTATACTGGAGTCAAGTCTCCCCCGATATGTCGGTAGCGCAGTGAGAACTGCCCCAGTTTACGCAACCTATCCGGGGAGAATAGAAAACCTAGAGTCATAACACGTTTCGTAGTCCAATGTTGTACCTTCTCAATAAAAGCAGTATCCCTCACGAAGTAAGGAAGACGAGCTCGGATATTTAGCTCAGGATTTGGCGCACTAGCGAACTGAACACAATAGTAAAACGATCTGGGTGAAACCGCTCAAACAATCTGGCTATCTTAACCATTGACGTCCTAGAGGGGATGGGCCAAGGTTGCCTGATATCGTCGTGCCCAAGGTGAGTTCTCAAATAGTAGTGTTGTGACCACAAAAGATGCTTGACCTGGAAAGTTACATACTGTGGGAAATCCATTACAAGTTATGTGTCAATATAGAACCAGGAACGCGAACCCCATCATGCATGGGTGACGTGTATCCGCATCCGTTGGGCAGCACCACTCACTTTGGTGACACGTTCCATATACACGCTTCTAGTAATCGTCTTTATTCTCGCGTCTTTCTGGCGCCAAAACCTTCTCTTTAGTTCTTGACATTACACGATATACTACTCACAAATGTATGTGCGTGTCACACAACAGCAGTACATATTTGTTCACCTCTAAGAGGGTAATTTACGCGGATCCGGAATGACGGAGGTGCACCATTTCACATTTAGCCGTGCTACACGAGGGTCGGTTGTCTATATAAAGCGATGTAATACGTGTAACACTCAGTAACTTCTAACTCTCAGTTACATAGTAAACTGTACGTCAAACTTTAGTGCTAGCAACCTATATTAGCTACAGGGAACTCACAAGGTACGGGATTCTGTGCTTGAATACAGTAAAGAGAACAGGACCCAGTATGGCATCTTGTGAAACCTCGCTGGTTGCACGATATCTTTCCGAAAAACCCTCTTTCACTTTGACATCAAAGCGGCGATTTTAGATGTAAGCAGCGATGCACAGGAGTAGAAAATTGCGCCATACCACAGTTACAATGTTTCAAGAAAAGCGTTAAGTAGACCAATTGGTCGAAGACCTTAGAAGCCTAGAAGAAAAAACTTAAACTGATTTGACTTCATCAGCCATCTCTATCCAATTTTCCCGTGAACTGCTCGCGAAATCCGCGTTAATATTCAGACGAGAATGCAAATCGAATTAAACCGTTACGTAATCGGTCACTGATTCAGCTTCCCGGTAATTAGCAAGTTGATTGCGATCAGGGTCTTTATAGAGGGATGGCACTGTGTACAACTTCTAAGCTTTAAGAAGCTTGCCCTTTAACAGCGATCTATTGAAAAGTTCACAGAATGACCTTGGCAACTTCCTAGTACACTTCTTTAGTGTTGGAAAGGAGAGGAGAGGAGAATGTTAACAACGGCTGAAAGCTGGAAAAACAGCTTAGTAGACCAGAGGCGCTTATCGGCCAAAAATAACATAGCTGTCTAAACGGTGTTAAACTGGACAATAACATAGTTGCCTGTCACGATGACGTTTTACTGTGCACATTAATGAAGAGAGTAGTACTCAGCATGTCACAAATCACGAACCTACAACTGATAAGCTGTGCACACTAGTAATACGGACAGTAGCAGGAGGTAAGTCAACTCCTATCGATTCATATTGCATTATTACTATCATTAGTATTCACAAAAAAACATCTCTAGAATAGTTTCCATTAGTCTATTTTTAACTACTAAGTCTTCATACAACAATACCACGATAAAAAGGGATTCTGTGGATCACCAGGAATAAAAATAATTTGTTCGGTCACTTAAGTTGTGATGATTCACATTGAGCATATCATAACATGCCGCTTTTCTAAATGTTCTGAAAACAACAATTTTGTATGCTTATCACGTTTGGGAAACAGAATGAGCTAGTCATATTTCGAGAACAAATCAAGAAACATCTTGTCTGATTGTAGATTTTAGATGGAAAATCAGTTTGTGCATGGGATTGAAGTTGAGTTAATAAAAATGAAATAATTCTATCACTTTGGCTACGAGTAATCTCTCCGTTGCATGTCATTTGTCTGTTATGTCCAAGGGGTCGCTGGCAACAAGGACCAGCTTACTGCGGAAATTGACACATACTGTGCAAAACTACACTATCCGAAACAAGAACACCCAGTTGTTGGTTGTCGTTATATTGCTGTACTTGAGCAAACCAGAGACAGTGAACAATAGTTCGAATGAATGAGAAGTCTTCATAGCTTGGATACTGTCTTTAATTGTTCTCACAATTTAGGTATGGTGGCTAATGTGAGGGATCACCGAGATTCTTGATAACGAAAAGGTAGGGCTTGAAGATAGATATGTAGCAAAACATGCACCAAAACATTCTCCACCGGTAAGAAAAGTTTAGCCTGAAAAATATTTCTACGTGGTTCACTCAGACAGATAATTTTGAGACTGGAATCATTGTAAAAAATGAAGCAAACAGAAGGTGGTAAAAGATTGCTGCACTGTCTACGCTCTCTAAGTATCCCTATTGCGTAACTTGCATAAATGTACTCTCCGGTGTTAATCGAACAATGATTTCACCATGTCAGATAGCAGATGATGGGGGTGAGTTCAGGATTCACATTGCGTGACCGATGACAGAGGGGAGTTTCTGTAGTAGCTGGGGCAGGTAGTAACCAGGTCTGTTGGTATCCCAGATAGTCCAAACTCGCCGGTTGTCACAGATCCGTATTTGACAGTTCATTATATTTTTCGTCTCTGGGGCCTAGATGACGAATAGATACGGTTTCTTCTTACCCGCTATGGTATCGATATGATCGTAGAATGGATTACTTTCTATTAATTCGAGTTATTCCACCCTCATCACCTACCATCTGACATAATGAAATCATTGTTCGATTAACACCGGGGAGTATATTTATGCAAGTTACGCAATAGGGATACTTAAAGAGCGTAGACAGTGCAGCAATCTTTTACCACCTTCTGTTTGCTTCATTTTTTACAATGATTCCAGTCTCAAAATTATCTGTCTGAGTGAACCACGTAGAAATATTTTTCAGGCTAAACTTTTCTTACCGGTGGAGAATGTTTTGGTGCATGTTTTGCTACTTTAGAGAGGAAAACTCGAGTGCTGTCGAAAGCTCTTCCATTGTGTAGTTAATTCACCGTATTTTCCGGGCGATCACAGTTGATGGGGAAAAAACTCATGATGTCACAAACGTGTGGGCATCTGTAGACCCTCATCTAACAGCAGTAGAAAAAATTCGAGCGGGCACATCCAAGATTGATCGAAACACTGACACAAAAGCTGATTTTACTTCTATTGTAAAAAAGAAAGATGGGAAATGCTCTATTTTAATTCAGAAATGCTATCTCTTCCAAGGATCCTGACATGTTTATACAACATGTAGCGAAAAGTTGTCCAATAAAGCACAATCTTTATGGTCCAACTCGTTAGTTATCATGCCACACGCGCGCTCGCGTTTATAAGTTACAATTCCAGATCAAAATACCCCCAGGTTTCCGCTCACACGTCGTGTGCACTTCTGCCCGGTTTATGTGTGTAATCGGCGCCTTCTGTCGGGGGTTTTCCTCCTGTCAATCCTTGTGCATTGGTCCGATTTCGTTGAGCGATGGCTTGTCCGTTCGCTCGTGTTACCCGCCATCTATCCACTATGGGCTTTGATCGTATTCCACGACCGTGTGGATATATTCTTCTGAGTGTTGGAATAATCGCGCCTCCGATTTGGCCGTCCATCCTATTTTGCCTGCCATGTCCCGCCCGTTGGTCCGATTCGGTCGAGCGATGACTCATCCGATTGCCCCCGTTGTCCGCCATCCGCTCGCTGTGGGTGTAGTGAGATCACCTTCGACATTCTCAAAATCCTAAACTCCCCGCGGCGTGAGAGTTGCCTCGCCAGTACCACCACCCTGGCCCACATTACCTTGTGAATGTAAATTTACTACGAACTACTAGCATCAAAGTTAGTGTGTTGGCGTAGGTATCGCAGTTTTACTTGTAAGTATATTAGGAATCTGCACCATCTCTACCATTGTAGGCTACATTCACTAGGATAACAATGTTTTAGCTACTGCCGTTGGGAACGCCGCCCAATCAGGCTGACACTTGTTTGAATCCTGAAGGTCAACTGGAATTTCCGTTGACATTCGTCCCCTCTGGCGGCTGCCGTGCGGTTGTGCTGAAGGTTCTCCCACGTCCAGCTCCCTAGCACCCTTATTTGTTGCGTTGAAGTCCGCTTGTGTACGGTGAGTAAATAAATAACCAAAGTTTGTTTGTAGATTCACCGTCTTCCCACTGTGACTTCCGATCCGTGTTAATATAAGGCTGGGGAACCTGTGTGTACGAACCCTGGAGCTAGCATCACGAAATGGGCTTTTGGACGTACCTCCCCCCTGTGTTTGGGTATTCCGCTGAGTGTTGGAATACTCGCACCTCCTGCCTGTTAGTCCACCACTGTATAAGAGAAACATACAGCGGATCTGTTCGCTAATCAATCAATAGCATCATTACCATGGGAGTGCTAAACTAACAAAAGAGTCTTTCTGCACACACAGAGGGGGACACCAACGTTTCAGAACAACTGCCTCAGCATATCGTAACAACCGGGCCCTATCAGTTGCGTAAACAACTGTGAATGCTCTTGTGAGATCCACCTGGTGATGGCTCTCCAAGAGATGATGGACGATCGCTGATGCTGGTGGTCCATGTGGTGGTTGCTTTGTGCATAATGGATGTCAGCTTGCATCTGTGCCACCTGCTTCCTCACACCAGCTGGGATGTATTCCGATATCCGTAACTTCAGCTGCCGTTCCGTCATGTCAATTTAGTCGACCTGACAACTACTTGAAAATCGGTAACTGATATGGGATCTGGCGAACGGAGGTATCTGAGGTTTTAGAAGTGGAATTGGCACCCATTTTATGGTGTAGGCTGACACAACGTCTACGGCATTATGCGCCCGTAATACAGTGGTCTTCAGTCGGAGTTGTAACGACGTACTGACATCATTCTCTTCGAACAGCCGTTGTAGAAAGGCTTTCATCTCTGGCACCACCATCACTGTTTCCTCTTGCCGTTTTTCTTTAGAAAACTTGGAGATCAGAGACTGTGAGTAAGCGTTATCCAAGTGAACCTGATTAGTTAGCTGCAGTTCACTCTGGATTATGCCATGAGTACCAATCTTTCTGGCTGCATCGAATAAGGTCTTGATAAGGCCTGTTGTACAATTCCTTACGCAGATGCGAACTGATACTCATGTGTGCACTCAGCAAACGCCACACAAACCATCGGCATCAATGATCGCTCGTCATCCCCCGAAGAGTCATCACTAGTTGGGTCCCACGCAGGCAGTCGTAGTTGTTTACGTAACTGGCAGTCGCTCTGAAACGTTGGTGTCCCCCTCTGTGTGTGCAGAAAGACTCTTTTGTAAGTTTAGCACTCCCATGGTAATGATGCTATTGATTGATTGGCGAACGGATCCACTGTGTTTCCGTTATATGGTTAGGTTCACTGTTGACCCTTGTTTTCCGCTTCATAATCTCTTGTTCTGTAGTACGCATTTGATAATATGCAGAGAAATTTGTCTGACCATAAATCGTACGCACTCACTTGATGAAAGCGATAGTGTGTATACATAACATGACATAAATGTTGTCCATGGTACTTTCAAAGTAATAGTAATCCTTCTAGATGAAATAACAAAACGCGCTGTAAATCTTTTTCAAAGGTTACATTACACTCAATTCTTAGCCTAACTGAGGCTTCTTCTGAAGACCTGTATCTCAGGTACCCCCAAAGGTTAGTCAACTGGAGACCATGGAGACCAATCATTCCAATCACTGACGCTGATCAGTCGTCATCCATCCTTACCTGAAAGTTTCATTGAGATACTCTTTTGTAGTGTGGTGTTCCATTAATTAGTTGCAACGAATTGCTCTGTTAATGATACAACGTTCGGTTACAGTACCTAGCGAAAGAAATGGTTTATCCCATAAAGTGTTATACCCGTAGAAAACTTGTAAATTCTATCAAAAAAGATGTGAGGATCTGTAGTTTAGCAATCCTGTCCTATCCCACAAACACTGCGACATGATAACTGTGGGTTGGTGCGCAGTGGTGAGAGTTATTACTGAAACAACAATGTGGTTACCATCCTAGTCAGTGTAAGCAGAACACCGTCACGTCAGTAAACACGGTCGTATAAATATATACAAACCAGTTGCATATTTCTAGACAACAGAAATTTTCTGTAGCACCATATTAGCCTACACTCAAAAATAACGAAGGAAACCTCAAATAACAACACTGTGGAAAAGTGTCAATGAATGGGATAGAGAAATGAAACGCTTGCGGTGATATGCCATCCGATTTTCATTTCATAATTGTCTACTCATGAGTAATAAACATGCATATTTAAAAAATACCTCGAACATAACTTACCGGTATTGGCGACTGCAATCCATCATGGTGAATTGGGATTAAATGAACCTGCGTAATGAACATAAAGAAAATTAGGTCGACGTGGCCATTTTCAGCAAAAATTTTAGGAGCGAATTGTTGTAGCTCCCATATATAACTTCAGTATTTATCCAGGTGTGTTATTTGGGTAGCTTCTGAAATGCGATGCCATCGGGAGGTCGAACACCACAGCGGAAGATTTTTGAACAAAATTACCCTTCAATCTTGCATCAGATGCCTCCAAGATGATATTTGTTCACTGTTTGATGATAATAACTGTTTGATAGGGAACGTATAATCAATTCACACAATGTCTATTATCACAGTAGACTGAATTGTCAATCTATAGCGACCAGCTTCATGTACAAACTATCCGATCAGTTGAAGTTAAATATGGTGACCATCATTTATTATCTAAATATTCGAAGCTAATTTACTTGCGCTTGTCAGCGCCCCACCTAGTCGCGAAACGGTTACCAAAACACAAAAGGAAACAAAGTATACAAAGCTCATTACGATAGAAACAAAGTGGGAGAAAGTGAGGTACCACTATGCCTGGTTGACTAACAGACAGTCACCCTCACATTACAGTGAATTGTATTTGCACTGTTGGGACCTACAACTCGCTAATCACTGTTTCGTCGATTAGCAGTGTACATATTCGTGTATTCTTAACAGGATCAGTTATGATTAAGTTCAGAGTGCAGACTGTACTGCCAACTACCCTATACTCAAATCAATACTGTTTTGGAATGCTTGTTTTCACTCGGATGTTCACTTGTCAGCAAAAATCATCATATCATTTGGTCTAGGTAATCTCTGGACATGATACAGGTTGTTGGGGTGATGGTTTTGCGTAAGTGTCACTAAGTCGCCACAGTAAATTGGGATAAATTTCAAATTACCCTAACATGTTATACCTACCCCCCAATTATAATGCGTCAAATGGGAACTGGGTAGCTCTAACGAGTAACTTGATGATTAGTGCTCTACTTCAATCGTTGATCGTTTTCCAGACAGCTCATCCTAAGTGATCTAAAGCTTAATCAGCTATAAACGTCACGTTTATGAGATGGGTATATAAGAGGAAATAGAATATCTTGGAATAAAAAAAGAGAGATTTCCAGTCTTTATTCCAATTTTCTACTGTCTTACTGAAACTGACAGAAAAACTTATTAATTATAGTTTACCGTTATAAGGATTACTCTCGGGATAAGCATGATTGGTATTTAATAGGTACGATAGACTTAGGGCGATAAAATTTAGCGCAACCCATGGAATATATATTATTGTTTAAATCGGGTGACCCAAGCTTGCTCCGGTACACTCATTCATTGAAATTTGAGTACATTATATTCTTTAGCAAATGCTTTCGAGATGAGTTGTGTGACGTCGTTGAAGCGCATTAACAGGTCAGGCTGGATGATCAAATGTCAATTCCATTCGAGAACAAACAAACGGAAACATCGAGTTGCACAAGACAGTGATTCGCAATCTTTAGCATCTAGGAATAACGTGTATCACACGAAAGATTTATTCTCTTGTAGTATGGAAAATCCCGCGCAAATGTCGTAAATCACCAAGCATGTGGGCAGCAACCTGACTGAGACTGTATGTTGTTTAACCAAACAGTCCAGGGTTCACACTTATATTGTGGTACAGAGTCCGCGTAAAATGATACCTTATCCTTTAACTATGATAGCAGCCGAGATTGTTTCTTCATTGGTTTTCCGTCGACGTGATTACCAAACACAAGGTCAAGGGGAAAATGATACGTTCAATCGGGTTTTTGGAACTGCATACAAAACGCACATTTTGCACGAAGGTGTCCCTTCCATGCGCATTTTCTTGATTGATTCATGTATGTATAGGTTCGGTGGAGTGATCATTCATTGACTTGGACATGCAAAGTTCATAAGAGTTTAACTTTATGCAACAATTGCATCTTCATCATATGCTGAACTTATGATACGGACACACGGCAGTCTTCTGGAAAACAGAAAACCTGACACCTCGAAACACACTACGACTAACGCTTCCGTCCTGTCGGTGGCTTACATTCAGTAATGTGGAATAATTCGCTTTCATGTTGACCTACTGATTTGTTTTTTTGCACCGCTCAGCGTAATACGACTGTGACACTAGAAGTAAGAATTTCTGGGCAGTTGCTTACCAGACACGTAGTCATGTGTGCTAGAAAAATATGGAACAACTTTGGACCAAAATTCATCTAGATTCATGTTTGCAACACTCAACTGAAGAGGCATTGTAAGCCATTAGACTGCACATCCACTCGAACAACATGCAGAGGAAATCCAATCACAAACAAAACTCAACCCTTACAAAAACATGAACGGGACTGGATTTAATACGACCAAATCACTTGAACAATTGGGTTAGATGAATGTGAAATACCTGAGTACCCCAGCGATATGTGGGCCAGAAATTTGGTGCGATTTAGACTTTGTTCTCACGGTCCACTGTTCTTCAACGTAAGGCCTATGTGTACAAAAGGTTTGCGTACCAATAAATTACAGTTCGCTTAGTAAAACTTCTACGTTATCAGGACTGCCACCTACAGTAGGCAATGAGATTTCTCTCAAATATACCAATAGACTGTGGGTAGCAGAGTAGAGAATGATATTCACTGAATATACCATCATTACAAAAATTTGCAATACACCTAATTGCTTAATACGTCGTAATGCCGATTCAACTCTTAGATTCACTGCTACATGAATTCCACTTGAGTCGCCTGACAAAAGTCCTCAGCATGTGAATTCGAATACATGATCATGAGTCCAAGTCATTTCACGGAAGTTCCAAGTAAAAGACTTACTCAAGGAGCGTCCCTAAAAATGAATCTCGAGTTCGGTTGGCGAACGACCCCAAAGCATTGTAGTCAGACTAGTTGACACTGGAATGTGCGTGTATTTCAGACCAAATTGCTTGATTACATCCTCCTAGGGTTTGGCCACTATGGTTTACGATCGATAACACCTGAATGTTCATACACTTCTCTGTAAACGCCTCAACGTCTGAAGAACAGCGCCATGCTGGGAATCAGCACGCATTAACGAATACAAGAGAACAAGTGAAAATACAATGGTTCCTCCAAAGGTACGTGCTATCACAATAATTTTTTCATCAAATAATGGATAGTGAGTACCTGCATTCATGAACATGACCGATCAACAAACTAATAAAAGACTTCCATAGAGATTGACCATCACCCACAATTGATCGCAGCTGTCGTATTCCCATAGACTTTCCAGTAATATCAAATAGTTCTCAACAAGTCAATGATTTCTGCGAGTTCAACTTGGAGAGAAGTCTTAGTTGAGGGATAATCGATTAGAGTTAACAGACAGTAACTGTGTCTTCTCTCGAGGCGATCGGGTAACCTGATCATTACTCACAAACGAAAGTGGTTGAGTGTTCACATATGATAATTCGGTCGTGCCTAATGTGGGGTCAATGGCGCAGTGGTAAACACGGTTGCCTCATGAACAGCGTGGCCGTGGTTCTAGTCCCGGCAGTGGCGAGGATGTGCACTACTGACTAGCGTAACTCGAGTCTAGTGCTTCTGATGTGCGAGAGGGGCCGACTGGAAAGTCTATGGGAATGCGACAGCTGTGATCAGTTGTGGGTGATGTTCAACCTGTGTGAAAACTAAAATCCATTACTACTCATCAGTAGTAAAAGATTGATTTAAACCCGACAATTCTTCTTCAGAATCTGAAACACGTCATACTGAGTCTTCAAGTTTACCGCACCATTTGTACACTGTGCTTGATGTTGTATAGTCATGTTTCGAAACGTTAAGCGTCGCATGAAATTTCTCAATTTTCTAGCCTTATTGTTCAGTCATCTCGTTTCAAATCCTCCCAACATGTCTTATTCGAAACAAGTTTAACTTGACCATTTCATCTATGTATGGATGTCGTGATAAAGCCAGCTTGTGTTATCAAGATCGGTGTGGACAACTTGTTCAAACATCATCTCCACATTGTGGTGTTTCCTCCTCTGGGAACCTGCTTCATCCTGAAAAACAATACACCTGTGATGGGCAAGCCGTTTGGTTTCAGTCGACACAAAACAATCGCATCATATGGGTTGTGGTTAGATGATTACGGTCGAGAATAACACGTTAATACATGTGAGTACTGATCGAGCTGAGCGGGGCGGGGTAAAGGGCTTAACACGCTCCTAACATGCATCATATTTGTTCGCAAACTGACTTCTCGAGTGCCGTGCTGTGTAGATGTTTCTGATGGTTGTTTAAAATCGATAATGTTATTTCACAGAAGACATGTCGGATTTGTGGGCCTTTGGGTGACTAATCCAGTCTGTGTGTGTGTCTGTCTGTAAAGTTGTAAAATTGATTTTGGATATTGGGAAGACTTAGCCTTGAACAGAATGGCCTGGAGGAATACGATGCGGACGGGCCGAGAACGAAAGCACGCGGTACGCAAGGGAACTATCGGTGCCATAGGTCGCGGTGACATGACTATATGGTGTTACGATGTGTGCGGTCGCGAATTCGCTGGCCGTTCGAGATTAGTAAGTCACCAGCGTATTCATAGTGCACCGTTGGCGAAGAGACGACGAGTACGTTAGGCTCAGGTAGGTCATATCAGTATATCCATTCCATTTTTACTAGTGATTGCATCGACCAAGATTATGGTCGT
>JTDE01002946.1:32120-46148 GCA_014338405.1 Paragonimus skrjabini miyazakii | reverse complement strand
CCCATAGACTTTCCAGTCGGCCCCTCTCGCACATCAGAAGCACTAGACTCGAGTTTCGCTCTCATTAGAGCTCGTCAGTAGTGTATATCATCGTCACTGCCGAGACTTGAACCACGGACATGCTGTTCATGAGGCAACCGTGTTTACTACTGCGCCACTGACCTCACATTAGGCACGACCGAATTATCATATGTGAACACTCAACTACTTTCGTTTGTGAGTAATGATCAGGTTGGTTGAGCGTTCACATATGATAATTCGGTCGTGCCTAATGTGGGGTCAATGGCGCAGTGGTAAACACGGTTGCCTCATGAACAGCATGTCCGTGGTTCAAGTCTCGGCAGTGACGATGATATACACTACTGACGAGCCCTAATGAGAGCGAAACTCGAGTCTAGTGCTTCTGATGTGCGAGAGGGGCCGACTGGAAAGTCTATGGGGATGCGACAGCTGCGATCAATTGTGGGTGATATTCAACTTGAAATTAACCAAATCCCCGATTACTCATTAGTAATCATTAGTGAATCGTTCGTAATCATCAAGTCAAGTAAGGATGAACGATCTTGGTTACGCCACTATGTGATCACATGGTCGGTGAGCCCTAGGTCCTCAATGGTAGCCCAGAATGTGGTCAATGCTACATTAGTTCGGTTGTTCGTGTCGTTCCTGATAGGGTGCATTTGTCGGTAATTAGCAGGCTGTTGTAGGAACAGCAAGCTCTTCACAGTGCTTTCAACACTAAATCGTTAACGTACTCACTGACTGAGGGCGGGCGGTATACAACGCCCACAAAACAGGTAGTATTTTGCCCCTCCCGGGGACGTGTTGTAGAACAGTGTCGTCCATGTAGAGTATCTGGAGTGTTTTTTTTGTAATACGGAGCGGATTCCTCTCCTAGACCCTTGCTTCTATCACTACGGAGTCAGTTACCCGCAAGAAGATATTTCAGTATCTAGGATTTATGGCTATAGCCAAGTTTCTATCACACCAACTAACAATGGCTTACACAGAGAGTACTCAAATCTGAGCTCCTTGAGTTTGTTCGGTAAACTTTGGGCGCCTGAACATAAAACGTACTGCCATATTCGGTAACAGATAGTGGAATGTTTGTCGCGAACGATGGTGCTTGCGAAGCTAGGCCGACTCCCGCAGGGTCGACAGCGGCAAGTTCGAGTCCAGACAGCCGAACCAGACAGATAGATAACAGGCGCTACAAGCAAGATGACAAAGAAGAAGATGAATGGTGAAAGTTTTTAATATACAAGGAAGTTTTTGGAATTTAAGGTATTTTTTGACATTTAGATCGATCTGGAAAGTGATAAGGTAGGAAGAAAAAATAAAACGTAAATGTTGAACTACTTCTTGCGCAGCGGAAAACGGGTGGCTCGTGTGAGTTGACGCAGTTTTGATAGATTTCCTACGGTAGTAGTAGGTAAAAGGTTTTTGAGTCCTTTTGCAGTAGCTACCAGGCTTATATAGGTGATGTATACTAATAATTTTGAATTTCCTCTCCACGTCAGAAAACGAGCCGACCGACCCTAGATTCAAGGTCGCATTCAGTACTTGGTATTGTAATGTGCGACCAAAACCAGCAGGCGCGCACGAGTTGAATTTGGATTGGTGACGGAGCGTGCTGCTGTGTTGTCGGCGCCGTCTTATTTATCGTTTGTGTAAGTCGTGTTCATGGCTTACCTGGCCTTTGGCTCATGCTTGTTCGTGTTGTTTCCTTTTACAGGATTGTTGCTGGAACCCCCTACTTTCAAATAAAGCTGTCCCCCGACGTCTCTACATTGCCCCTGACGTTGGTCCGCAGGCATAACGGACAACCAGAGTAAAGACAGCCGGCTTGCATGTTACAATATCGCTCACTAACGTTCCGTGAAATTCCCACCTTGAATTTTCGAACGTTTTTCACTGAACATTTTGGCGCCTTTAACAGAGAACACTCGAGCAAGAGTTCACCAAGATCTGTGGGCATTAGCGCCCCTCAAGCAACGGCGTCTGGTACTTGTCGTTCCAATAGCAGACTGATCAGATATCGGTCTGTACGACATGAACCGGATCAGTCCAGAGGTGGTTGGCCCCAGTTGCCCTCATCAGCACCGAGGAGCTTACGTCACAGTCTCCTTCTAGGGCTAGCGACGTGATGACCTGGAGATCTCATTGGTACGCTCACGGTATGATATGTAAAATAATTCTAAAACATATGGTTACATATTGTCCTAGGTTAACAAGATGGTACGCGTGATTTACGTCGTCGGATTGCTTGTTCGCATATTACGTCACTGTGTGGCGCGGATCGAATCTGTTTAATCGATCGTAGACGGTCGGTCTCTAATCTCCCTAGTAGGTCGTGTTAAACTGACCTATAAGTCAGATAATGCAAGTCTTAGAATTTAGGTGAAAGGCTGACACACATATGGGCGCACGTTGTTGACTGAGGTGCCTAATTTAAAAATAAAATACTAGATTTATGAGAGCAGCGCGAGGTTTAAATGGTGACTGAACTAGAGAGTGCAGAGTTTAGAATTTAAGGCTTATGGGTTAGAAAGGGGATGGAGTGAAGTTGAAGCCTATTTGGAACGGAAAATGTTAAAGTTCAGTTGACTGTTTGGTCTTACGTGGTATGTGCTGGCCGGTACTAAGCAGTTTCTTTCCAGTATCAGAGTTTTACATAACTGTGGCGAAATTGACAACTATGATTATTTATTCAGAACATATCCTTTGGGTAGCAATCACATTTGAAATAATCGTCTGTAGACAAATTGAGGCAACACACTATTTCATTCTAATTCAAATAAGCACCTTAATGTCCACAAAAATGTGAGCTCAGTAAAACCAAATAAACAAATCTGTCTACGAGTTCACAGCGTTATGCAGAAATATGCGCAACTGTCAGCTCAAAAGGAGAGCAAGATAGCGATAGGAGATGTACTATACGAAACATTGTTGTACAAACAATAGCTTCTATTTTAGGGCGTTTTCCACTGAGCACTCGTGACTTTTGTCTACCGTTGTAGTGAAGTCTTTAGGTCGGGAGAAGAGGGTACTAAATGTGGAAAACCTCACTAATAATGAACACAAAATTGGTGCATGAGTGAGGACTCAGTACAGCTTGTCAGCAACCATTCAGACAACAGCCATAAGGCGGGTAACGCGTTATATAAGACGTTCAGATAGACACTCTTAGGTTTGTGAAGAATTTGAATTGTCCATTCCATGTATTGGCTTTATTTTTTTCACTAGTTCGTGTTACTGATTTGTTAAAGCAATCGAATATAATCAAGATAGTGAAACGTTATGCGCGGCATTAAACGATTTTGTAGTTAAGCAAGTCGACAGAAGAGTGTTGAGAAGTCCGCTAATGGAAATTTCTTTTAGATATTCCAATGTTTCAATCTTACTAGCGAACTATTCATGTCAGACTGTTATATCGCATCCATTATCGCATTGACCTCAACGGGTTCCAAGTTAAAATTGCCACCACACTGCTAAATGTGAAGTACTATAAAAATTACTAATTAAAATAAACGTGAAAGTTAATAACTGTATCCTTTCACGGGATCCTCTGAACAAACTGTTAATATTTCCACTTGTTGTTTGAGAAATGGTTGCAATCTACTATCACATGCGAGGCTCTGTCGGGCGCACCATTCGCCAGTTAAAAAATTAATGGAAATAAGATCTGATTCGGGATTGGACATCAATGGTCACGTGTTCGAATGTGGACGTTATTGGTTGCCATCATGTTATATAAATGTATATTAAACTTAGCAAGTGGCAGAGTATTTGGATGGTTTCCGATCATGAGTGTGTATGGAAGTGTGCTGTTTTTCCTGCTTTTCAGTATGGTGTTCTGGACGGACGCTATGGGTGTTTGGCCACGATACACAGAAAAGCGTGAAATGATTCCAATGATTTTCTATCCTTCAAGTAACAAACCGTGGGCTCACAGTCTCTATTTCTTACCTGGGAGAAATATTGAAAAGGAATTGAAACAACAAGAAGAAGAAGAACCTACTGGTGTGGCAAACTTAATGCGATACGGTTGACTGTTATGACTAATGGATACGAGTAAATACATCATTATGTGTTTCTGTCCACTTTTGGTGATATGCAACAGTTTTACGCTTTTCTGAAATACACGTGAGCAACATTATATGACACATTTGTAATTGTTGTTAACATGCAATTTACTAAGCTCAAAATGACGGCCTATTCTCGAATGTATTTTGAAGTTCGAAGTCTCTTGGCATTACAAGCAAAAGATGATCTAAACTAATTGACACAGAAAATGCTAACGAGAAGGCTTCGAAACCCGCTTCTAGATAATCTGATTTTCACACATACAAACGCTCAGGTAACCTCACCAACTGCGTTTGTTAAAATCGATATGTCGGTCTACGAGCTGAAAGCGATAAGAAATGGTTGGACGCCTACACCGAAGGGTGTCCAGTTTAACTGAAACCTTTTTGCAACAGCACGCACCATAGTATCAGACTGAAGAGCTGTCCTATTATGGTCGTAGATAGGAGTGTAGTTTTGATTGAACTTACTATTGTAGACATCTCATTACCTCAGTAGCTTATGCGGTCTTAATAGTGCACAGTTTACGATCCAGAAAGTATGTGATGTAGAACTGAATTCCGACTTGTTAGTCACTGAAGTACTTGAAGGTAAATGGGCTGATTAACTTAGTAACTCACTCTGGATAAACTACAATCGGTTCAACAGATTGTCAAATGTATGATTTATAATCCACTAAGTATGCTGCTCGATAAGACACAAACAATCGTAGCCAAGACCAAAAGCACACTCAGTAGGCACATTGTCTGTTTTGGCCTGAATGTTCGGGTGATTTCGTCACACTTGATAGGTGCAATTTCTAGTGAACCAACGATAGACACCTTTGGTGTAATGGACCATCTACATCCCACTTTGATAACTTTACAGAAAGTTGAATAGTCAGATTGAGGTATGTTTGTTTTGACTAAAAGACAGCAAACTCAACCAGTCACCAAAGCTCAAGTTGGGGATAAAACAAGTATGTAGATATTGGGATGGAGAACGCTACTAACAGTGCACATCTAATTATATTCCTTAACGAGTTAGTAACACGGACAACAAGTGGGCAATCCTAAATTAAATCAGTAGATAGTAACACATGATATATTCCTATTTAGCGGACAGAGGATGTGTGGGAAAGATTACAATAGCATACCGTCATTTAAATTTCAGACCTTAAAGTGAATTCATTAACACAACTAGGCATATTTTTGTATAACTATGGTGTAAAATTGTTTGATTCATCTTCTACGGCATCGAGCGCACTGGAAATCTGGGAAAGTCCGTTCCGATTGTCGCTTCAATCACATACTCGACAGGGTTAGTTAACATCGCACCAGATGGTGTGGCCTATATAAACAGCATGACGTGCCCCAGTTTTTGTTGGGAAATTGCCGAGTTTCATTCACTCTCTCACTGACTTGTAAAGTTGTTTCGTTTATGAATTCGGCTTTTGGTACCTATCGTTTAGTGAAAAAGTATCTCGATAGCTCAGTCCGTCCAGGAAATATCGCATTTTACATTGTTCATTTATACGCATTTTAATGCCTGCTGGCTCCTTTCCCACCGTCACCCTTTAAGGTTTGGGGCGTTTGTCGACAGCCGGGTGCTGTTGCTTAGGTATGATAGTGTTCGCGACACGGCGACAACGCGGTCAAGCGATTTGATCCGAATCCTACGTACAACCCAGCATCAGCTAACATGGCCGTGTTTGCAGCTGTGTTGAGACCGTTACCTCACTCGGTTAGGGGGCCTGTTTTGAGGTGAGCCCTTTGGGTGAGTTCTTCAGTTGGGATTCTGGTGAAACGGTTTGGCCCGCTGATTCCGCTCAAGGGTGTGAGCCTGTAAAACGGTCAGTACAGTGGACGACCGCGACCCGAAAAGCCAAACAGTTTGCGCATGCCCTGTCTGCCGGACGTTCGACCAGTGCCATCCCGCCAATAGCTCAGTTGTAGCCGTAACAGCTGAAGATAGGACTGAAACAGTCAAACTAACCGATCGTTCAATACCGGACTTTAAACAGGGACAAACATTGTCAGAGGCAGATGGCAAACCGTCGAAAATCCACCCTGGCTTTGGTGACCTTGGTGTACAGCGGGCGAAACAAACTGCCTCTTGTGAGTGACCTAGACACTTGCTTACTACCTTTCCAAAGGAACTGTGCAAAGCGTGACAGATTAGCCGCAACCAACCCAATCCAGTACTGACTAGTCGAGACAATGATTAGCAAAGGTTTATTAACTGTGAGAATATGTCAATCGGTGACCTATAATTAACTAACCAAAAAAACCACAATGGAAACCAACTACCGGATGGACATCATCTACTCCGTTTGTTTCACCAACGTTCTCCTAAAGGTATCTGCAAAAGACTCGAATAGAATAATTAGTTCCAACTTTTTTCACAGTATCTTCCCTGTTGCTCCGTTGCTTGGAGGCATCTCTCATTAACGGGATGCCTGAACACCTTTACTGGCTCTGTTCCACAATGCAGGCAGTACGCTCCACACATTTTGATGTGCATTCAGCAATGTAAAAAGAAGTGTTATTAGGGCATGCGGAATGATAACATAGTGGTGCTTAGTTCATCACACAGATTGTTTTATATGCCTGATGAAGCAAGTTGCAACTTTTTAAAATCTCCCAATCCTTGTTACACTGATTAAAATACTGTAAAATGAAGGGTGATTTCAGCCCCTGTGTATCCACATTGCAGGTAAAGGCTCGAAATAGGACTCACATGCGCGATCGTAGAGCCATTATTGCGTACTACAGTTTCATTTCGATGGTTAAGAGCCTAACAGTTACCAGACTCAATCATATATGAGGCTCTGTTCATCAGTTGCAGTTGTAAGTTATTCACATACTACCTGACCCAGGATGTATTCAGCAGAACTACACCAGCGCATGCTCGACAGCTTTGAGAACGGTAGAAACTAGAAGGCTAACGTCGTCGCCTTGAAACCTCACCCACGCACTGATAGGTTTTTCTTAGAGAGAATAACCAAATGTGTGGACGACACGGTGAGCATAAACAGAAACTTCTGTTTGATGCAGAGACCAATCAATTGACATACTGTATGACCAAGGATCTCTTCCACCTTTCATCCTTATCTCATCTGATTGCAAATGAAACCAGAAAATGGGCAACAAGTTCTTCCTAACACCATTGGCGCTTATTTGGATGGGAGGTTGGTGACCGTCAGAAAGTTACATTTAGTCCGCGAGACCATGAATACCGAATGAATCAAAGGAAGAAGATACTTGCTTGTTCTGCAATTACAGTCACACACCCCCGTGAGCAGGTTTCTTACCTAGAGTGCTGAACACAACCTTAAACCAACACAACCTTAAACATTAAGACATTTTTGGTCATAGTCATTTTGGACCTGCTGTGAATTTAAAGACATGGAATAGCGTCTGGTAGATAGGGATCACGTTCTTGTTGCTACCATCCGTGTAAGCAGGGTATACAGATAGCGTGACTCACAGATCCTCCATAAAACTGACCACCAAGAAGAACAGTGAGTGAATATCTGAAACCAATGAAAACTGATGATTAATTCGATACTTCTGATACCTTTCATAAAAAAGTAGGGTGTACCAAAGTGTCATACAAAGAAATAAATGGCAAAATGCGCTCTTGTTTAAGGTCACATGCAGTTACTATCCTTGTCAAGATTGGAAAAAAAATTAGAAATGCAGCACCATGACTGTGAAAACACTTGTTCTCATGGACCATCAGTGAAGTGGTGTGCATCTGTTTCGACCTAGTTAAGTTTCGTCGGCGTCATACATGTTAGAGAATCAAACCCACCATACGTGAATTATCAGCAGACTGTAGTCCTAGCAGTTAGTTCGGTGATCAACGGGACCAGTTGCTGGCGAAATTCTTTCTTGGTCCCTTCGGAGTTTTTGGTGGATGATTGCTCGTTTGAAGGCCAACCACAAAATGACTGATCGGTTTCAGCCTATGAGCGAAAAGAAATGCAACTGCGAAAGAAACTAAGCCAGCACCATGGTATGTTCACTAACGTACGCACAAAATAAAAGCCAACCTCAGCTAGGCAGTATACGACAGTGAGATCGCTCAGATTCTGTACTGCAACCAAAGCTAACTGAATCTAGTAAGTTTACTAATTTGTTGCCTGTGGCTAGCAGTGTGAAGTTACATCAACATGCCAACAGTATCGTCATGCAAAGATAACGCGAGGCAAAAGCATCAATATATACATCATATAGCCGGAAAAAATCGTGAAAATGTTGTCAGTGGTTTTGTTTGCACAAAAGCGTTCTCCTTGGGTATGATGACAGCACACATTGCGAGGTGATAGCCTCAACTATTGTACTGCACACCAAAATTATGGCCAATTTGAGTTCCCCCGATGTTTCTAGACAGTTCCTGTGGACCTTGAATTTGAGGTAGCTTCGAAGAAAACCATTGAGTTGAGTAGTGTCTACAGGCCGTGGGGACCACTACCGCAGTCGGCCGAGACCGATCCATTGTCGCCCGAATATTTCATTCATATAGTGTCATACACGTGATGCATGGTGTGTGTCTGCGCCGTTCAGTTGAAACCAAACGTAATCAACTACTCCCAGTTGCTCCAGCGCTTTTACGACATTTGTTTGTAACATTTGAAGATAAGAATGCTGTAGTTTGCAAACGAGTGTGAAAATAGGGGTCTTACCCATAGCGTACTTATTAAAAAGAAAGGCCCGATAATCCGTGTTACAACAGTCTTGCACAAACCGTAGGCTTTCGGTTGGGATGATTCCATGGTTCGCCATTGCTCTTAACGATGATTGCCATCTGACAGCCTGCCGGATCGGTTCATCGACTGTAGAAATAAAGCGCAATGTCAGCAAGTGTTTCGCTACTTCGTACATCTTTTATTATATGGCGGACAGTGTTTTTCCAGCCGGTGATGTAACGGGTATAGCGGATGCATCTAGCGACAAGTGTGTGTGACCATCGAAACTATCCAATTCAGAAGTAAAAATGTGTTGGTAAAAATTGCTGATGTCCGAGGTGGCCAGGGATGCACAAATCAAAGTTAAATGGGATAAATCATTGCAGCTAAATAGCACCCAATCTAGTGGTTGATATTAAGTTTTTCTTGCCGATTCCAAATTCAACGATCTTCATTGTGTTTTTTCACCACATACACGGTGAGTGTACCTTCTGTTCGCAATGGGGATTTAGTTAATATTCTAACCTTACCAATGCTATCCTCTACTGCGATATGGTCGCAAACGTTGACAAGAAGATGTTGATAGTTGGATTTGAATCAAGCTGAAACTTCATCGTCTGAATGTTAACAGTCAGATTGGCACATATGTTTTTTATTTCCTAGTGGCGCTTCCGGATGTTGACAACAGGCTCTTCTTCCATTGGTTTCTTTGTCATGATTGCGTATACTTTATACGAGAAGTAAAATCCAGCAAACTCATTCTTCTTGGTACATTTCATACGGTTTCAACTCCAGTCTGAACAAGCTTCTTTCTGGCGGGCGTGCCCATTGTCACAAAAACCGCAAGAGATTTGAGGTGGACCAATTTCTTTTTTGTTTTCAGAGGTGGAACATTTCAGCATATTAAGTTCATACGTCTTCTCAAAGTTATTACGCAGACAAACCCTCCACAACTCAAGAATCAAGAGAATGCGGGGTGATTGATACCTGTCTCTCTCAAGTTGTCTTGCGTACTGCCATCCATAAATGTGTTTGTGACTTGAAAAACTAGAAAGTCGTATATGTATCCTAAATTTCAGGTCTTCCATTTCTACTGCATCGAAGCTATCATTGGGATCGAGCTAGTTCACTACTTGTTATTAGTCCCACGAATTCGATTATCACATACTGACCAAAGATTTATTTTACGTGTCCACTGATTCATTCGACCAGCGGCTCCAGCTGACCGACCTCCTCAGATTTATCCACATTCTTCAGTCCAACTTTACCAACTATGGTCACCTTCTTCTTAGTTAAATGTAGTGTTTCAAGCACCCATCCAGCTAAGTCTCCAAGCGCTGTGTGATAAAATTTTGCGTACAGCTCGCAATGTAACCATTGGAAAGAATAACTTACCAGCTAGTTTTGTTTGCATACGATAAAAATTTAAAAAAATAACTGTAATCCGCAGATAGCCGCAACAAAATTATAGGAGCTGGTTGCTTCTGCTCCACGTTTGTGGATTCTTTAAGCCATGACTAGTCTGAGCAGGAAACCATGTTTTTTAAGAAAGTAATGACTCATTAAGGTTGGTTATTGGATATGAATGCATCAATCAGCTGATACTGTCTACGCCGCAAATTAAACTCACATATCCACAGTTTTCAACCGTCCTCAAGACATTAACCTGATACACTTGTTAAAAAGAAACTTTCTTACATTTGTACAAACGCACATTAGCTTAAGGCAGCTCACTGTGTCACTACACAGATCAAACATCGCTGTGTTCTTGCCTAGTGAGCAGCACACTGACCATAAGAAAGTTGAAAAATGTGTTCCATCAGAACGGGGAATGTAGTCAATTTCGTTTGCTCTACATAAGCATCACAATAGGTCCTACTGAAGCAAGTGACACCTAGCTGCTTTTGATGCTCTCTGTCGCGCGATGTGTCACGTATAATTGAAAATATAATACTTTCACGAGAATGATCGACAAACCAGTGCGATCCCAATAAAAAAACTCAAGAGTTTAATAATTTTGATAAATAACACAGACTACTCAACAATGCACATTCCAGATAGTTGATAATACGAGCAACACAGTGAGCAAAATCACATCAAAATAGCATCATGGTATTAAGAGATCTACGCGGTTCACATTGTTGGTCAGCGTATAACGCTTGAGGACAAGGCGTGTCAAGTGTAACTCTTGTTGTTGTAGGTGGCACTTATAGCTGACATGTTTTTGAGAACCAATCCGTTAATCTCGTTAATAACCGCGTTGACACGCCGTACTGGATACTTCAACGCGGTTCAAAGTTTTATGACCTTTTACCCCACGTTCCGGCCGGTAACGCAACCTAAATAAACAGCCATGTTTATTCATTGCACTCCCAACACGGTTGGCAGGTCTACGTCATCCAACACAGCTCGCGATTTGGGACTGTCATTGGTCATAAACACCGTCAAAGTAAAAGTCTAGAAGAGATCCATTTGCGAAAAATCTGGACTTCTGCTGGATTCGAACCAGCGACAGAAACACCATGCCCAAACGCGGCAAGTGCTCTACAAGTTTTTGAGCTCCACAGTGTGTCCTCGCCCTTGATTGCGCACGTTCCGGAAGATATACGTACGCCAATGGTATGACTGGATGATGACAGTCATGTCTTTTCCTGTTTAACCCCTATGTTTTGAGCGACGATACTTATGTGACAATGAGTATTTTGACCTTCCTGTAGCATTCGATCACATCTGACAATGAAGTGATTATGTAAACGCCTACAGTTTCCAAATAAGCATGTATCTGTCGATAAACACAGTTCACCTGTGTTATGATCACCGGATTTGCACTAACGGACGATAATTATGGTGATTTTGGTAGACAGTAGTTCATGAGACTAGGAGAACTCAAACCAATATGCTTTATGCACGGAGCGACCCGAAGCTGAGGAAATATCCGAACGTGGACTTGATTCCCGCAGCTACAGTTTTCATCAACTGCCATCCGTATTCAACCAATAATTTATCTTGAGTTTTCAAACAACAAATACGAACACCGTGCGACATTTTATTCTCCCTACAGCAGTCCTGTCAAGTTTCGGATATGCACACAACATGAAATCGTCAAGATGTCGGGCTGCATATCAGTTACAACACCTTTTATTTGCTCTTGTGCGCCATTCTTACAGATTACTTTCATTACGATCCTTCGCGCACACTCGGTAAGTCGCCCACCTCACCATCAAAATGAAACTAATGTTACGAATCCGGTGAGACAAGACGAATCTATGTGTTTGTGCTCAATAGCACAGCAACAAGAACAACAAGCCAACTCGTGTGTTTTTGCATATTAAAATCGGTCAGCGGAGGGAATATCGGTGTGGGACACTTATTCCGGAGTTACCATTTGGTTTGTTTGGGTTCCATGAGATTTGATCATAATGTTAAGCCGAGGCTATTGTTATCAGATTCCACAACCCCTGTCTATGTGCTCAAAAACAACTCGTACAAACCCTCAACTTCCCTTGGCCACTCATTCCACCAACACCTGAAGCCTAGTTGAGACAAAAACGTCGTGACCCAACATGTATTTAGAAAAGACCCAACTATGAAAATTGTGGTCTTGTTTGGACTTGAACCAATTACAAAAGCAGTGTTCGGACTCGGCACCTGCTGTACTAGCTGTGCCACGAGGCCACCCCGAGAGCTTAGAAATTTCTCAATTAGACCTGTCCTCCATTTCACTGTCATGTAAAATCCACAAAATGATGCAAGGGTGTGGTTGGTAAACGGACTTTATCAAGCGACTCATACTGGAAACCGCCGACGCGCACATTGAAATTGGGCCACTGATGGTAGAGTTAGTTAAAATGAGGAAATTGATTTAGTCGTCATATCACTTTGACTGCTTTGGTGTAAACACCGCCAAAGAAGCAAATGTCCAGGACAAAAGAACCATTAAATCCTCCAATCAGCGTCCCAGATAATCGCGGATGCAACAAGAATGGTGTCAATGCTGGAGTCAAAAGTTGTGGCAATGACTGCGCGGTAGATACCACTAAAATCTCTATTGGTGGCTCACAGAAAGCTGAAGAGTTTGCACTCACGAAATCAGCACCAAATTCCGCAACGCTTGAAGTGGATTTAACGTCATATTTTCCAGGCTTATCAGCAGCAGATCGTTACATATATACAGAGACAAAAAGCTTCAAGTTAATTGAACTGGATGCCTAGAATCACTATTGGCAGAACATCCGATACGACCAACGTGGGTTTCACAGACGAGTTAGTGATCAATCGTCAGGGTTGGTTCGGGTTCACCTTTGATAGCTGACTTGGGTGAACGGGCAAGCTTAACTTGAATTCAAGACGCGACAGCCTGAATTTATTCGCTGGAGCGTTTTCTTATACCATTTATTGAGACGAAGATGTTGGTAGCTGTCAATTTTTATCAGCGCATGCCATTAGTTCACACGTCCTAAACACCAACAATGTTGTGTCCTATCTGGGTCGTGCTCGTGTGCCTCGGCCTGGATATTGATTGATTGACCTACTGACCAAACGGCCTTGTGGACGTGCGTGTATACGTGTGTCAAGATCACCACAGGCTTCACGCGAATCACGTGGCTACATTGCTGCAATCACGTTGACGGCCCCTAATTGTGACTATCGACAGGCATTCCTGTACGTTCTACGTGGCGTGTTTGCGACAGGAATACAATGACAGCATTGGTTGCGTTTCGAACTAAGGGTACAATAAACAGCATACCTATTTTCCGTGAAAATGAATTTTTGGGATGGCTAGCAAGCAGTTATTAATTTAGCTTATAAGTCAACCTCCCAGGGTTACTGACTTGACCAGTAATCCAAACTGTCAATCCATGGTCACTATGTTGAAATGGCGTGTGAGGTGTCGGAGAACATCAGCGGAGTACACTTCACCGGTTTCCTCTAAGCACGCACCGTACAGACCTTTATGAGGTCATTTACGACACACAGGTAATTAGAATGAATATTACAAATTTGTGGTTGGATTTTGAAATATTAAGCTTCTTTGATCCAATTCACCAACACTGTGAAAAATCAAATGTTCGGAGACATTAACATTTAGTCTATTCTCGTCGGCTGCATACACGAAGCCGCTGATTATGTATATCAGTAGTATTTGTATTTACGGTATTATGCTTTGTAACGTTTTCCACACTATTTTCTATTTCAAAATTCTGATTGTTATACACACTTTTCACTTTCATCAACTTCACGTGTACAGCCAACGTTTAAACCAACTGAAT
>JTDE01002946.1:0-31512 GCA_014338405.1 Paragonimus skrjabini miyazakii | reverse complement strand
TGACATTCGGAATTACCTCAGTTGTGACTTTCAAGATTAATTAGGAACGGCACCACGGATTGTATCTATTGGATACTACATTTGGTGTAGTGGGTTTCTAAATCAAAGCAATTTATCGAACTATTGTGAGTCAATGTTTTTTTTTTTTCGCCTTTTTGATCTTGTGTTCGTACCTGAATTTTGTATAGTGTTTAGATCCACTACAGCTTAATGACAGGACAGATCGAAGTTTACTACATACGATAGCCGGACACTCCCAATTAGTTAATAAACGCGGTGACACACCAAATAATTGAAGCTCAGCGGCTAGGCCTTCGGTTAGGTCTTCGATTGATAAACACGTTTTAGATACAGATATTGATTACCTATTACCGTTGTTCACCACGTTGTTACGTAAACTTTTGGCATTCACGGAAGCTACGTTGATCGAGCATTATCGACCAGTTCTGTGCACGCAGAAGATGCTGACAAAGTCAGTAGCATTGCCGTGGAATTTCCTCTGGTTTTGCCGGTATGCGGCAGGTTTAATTACAGTTCTTCCTGATATGGCGTTTTGACATATCATCAGTGGTTTTTAATATGCGGCAGACGAGCAAGAACGAAGTGTTACCATCTCGCAGCACTTTTCTTTTTGTCATAACTGGATACTTTCAGAGAGTTTGATTTATAACGGTTCTAGACAATAAGGTACTAAAATCCGTTATTCAAGACCATTTATGAACGAAATTAACTAAACCATTGTGACCACACATTTTTGTACCTGCCTTCAAACTTCTGAGGAATACAACTTCATAGTTATAGATTACGAAAACTAGTAAAGACTGATATGTGTTCACAGATATGAGCCACTAGTTCATCTCCCACTCTGCGACACTGATGGTAGAGCTCTCTAAGCACACTAATTGGTCAGCAATCCATAATACCGCTTTCCTAATTACGCTGTCTGCAGGGATGTGTATAGGGACTGGTGGCTGTGTGGATGAGAATCTCAGTTCATGTAAAGAAGTCGTCCGTTCCAATCGGTTGTGGAGCATCTCTGATGAACCCAAACGAATAAGAGAAACGACCGTGGATCACCAATTATGGACCGAACATTGAGAACGGGAAACAAATTTTTAAAGTCGGACGCTCGCAACCTTACCTAACGACCAATAGAAATGAGAAAATTGATACCCATTTAAGTAGTGGAATGTGCAACCAAGAGTAAGTTACCACGAGCAGTATACCTTTCGGAACACGTCTCTACAAGACCTATATCCTCATTCGAGATATAAAGTGAATTTGCTATACTGAATAGTTCCGTATCAACAGAACTGTAAAGTAAAGTCATCACTTACCACGGTTTTCATACTCACTAAGTTTACGTTATTGTCTCACAATAGAAGACAGCCAAGACGCTTCTATATCTACCGTCGATTTGTTTTAGTTCGCTGACCCTACTGTTCACGTGTAGTCAAAAGGCGCAGCACATGTGACACAATGAAGTCGACCAAACGATTATTAAACACCAAATAACGCGAAATGAGAACAGTAAGTCGTTCCGTCTAAGAGACTAATCATGAGACCATCCAGAAAATACTAATGTTATACTTAACAGGATTTTTACAGTTGGAGTGTGTTTGAAGACGCATTTGCTTCATCCCTTCCCGTCAGGTTGTAGATCAGAGAGCAAGCGCAGGGGCCTTGATAAGCTGCTCGAAACCTGTCTTCTTGAACGATTCTAGGGTCTTTTGAAAATTTCCTAAGTTAGTCATACCAATGATATCGGGAAACTCACAGCTGTGTCCAACCGGAGCGTCACCTTCCAGCTAGTCTACAGTAGTGACATTGCAATCGAACAACTCAATCGGTAACTCCAATCGGCAGTCGGTGGAACATTCTATGCAACCTCCAAAACGGTTATCTGTATGGACGAGCTAGTGCCATTTCCTTCGGCAAAAGTGTCACTACCTCGCTGCATCAAACCTTATTGTATCTACTAGTGCAGTGAAGTTGAGCGATCGTAACATACTACTCATACCACGGCTATTCAGTAGTAGGACCGGAGCATATAGCGTGACATCGTTCAGGCCGCAGGAAAAGTGCACGAAGGAAAATCAGAGTGCAGCATCGACCATAATGGTCTCTACTACTTAATGGAAATAAGCATTGACGTCTGCGGCAGCCGAGACGGTCCGGAGCCGAATGCCGCGTGCAAATGAGTGGTTTTGTTTCAGGTCTTGTTTAAACGTTCAACCTATGTGTTGCTTTGTCGAATAAACAACCCTTGTGCCATCCGCATTCTTGGATCACAACACTAGATTCAGTATGTGTGTCCTACGTGGCCAGAAAAGTGTGGCAGTTGCACAGTTGAATAGCCGAGCCAGTCCCGGATTGGAGTGGAATTGAGATGAAACAGGCCCCGCCAAATGATGTTGAGCAACCCGTGCAAACCAAGGCAGCCGGAATCTTCGATCGCAGTTCACTCATTGACCTCTGAACATGATGTCGTCATTACTCATGCTTTCAAAATCGTTTTCGTAACCAACACCAGACGACTACTTCCGTTCGCTGAGGCTGTTGCCATTCCCAGGTGGCAACCACTTCTTTTGCGGACAGAAAGACATGGTCATCGCTCTGAAACTGCAGTGACAATCGAACAACTTCAGTGCTCGTGTACGACTGTGTGTGTGTGATATAAAAGACCACTTCAATGATCAGCTCTCCACCCTAATCGGCTCGAAACCGGTAAACGACCGACTATTTCGTCTGGGTGATTTCAACGTGCGGGTCGGGCGCGACCCAGTAGCCATGCTGGAAGTCCTCGAGCCCCACGGCATCGTTTCTGTCAATGAGAACGTTGGCCGTCTGCTACATCTGTGTCCCACCTACGAGCTGGCAATCGCAAGCACTCGATTCTGGTTGAGTGTGAGCGAGTGGGGGGTGTACCCGCATTCCCAGTCAAGTCGTTCGGTCCCATCGTTCCATTCTGCTGCAGCGTCTGAAGGTAGGAAGGCCCTAGTGTGTATCTCATCATCTGAGTGGATGTTTTATCTGTAACGAAAAAAGAAAGGCCTGTTAACCGGTGTCCCAACAAGCTCTGCCCAAGCCACAAGCTTTGGGCTAGGTTGACGGCGGATTGGAGCAAATTTGTGGGGATTACTGATGTATCAAAAATAGGGTGTCTGAACAATTTCATTCAGACAGAATACTGCACACGCTCAAGTGACTGTTCTGAATGTGACGTTCTGCGACGTGTAAACAACAGACCCCAAAAGAGCCTCCGTTCACGAATGCAACATTTCGAAGTCCACTGGACACGGATACTCAAAAGATACACGTATCGACAAGACCAGGATGCCCAATTACAGGAGCTTTGATTGTCGAATTGGGACAAACGTGAGTCATTTTGTATATAGTATTTATCAGAAGGGCCTATACATTCGACGGTATTTAGTAACGAAGCGATATTCATCGATGAGTCCAGTGCATGAATTCACTGGTTCAGGTTGTGTCGAGATTTGTTGTAGTTTATTTATTTTGTCCACTCCGACTGCACATGTTGCAAAGTAGTCTCAGAGATTGCAGTGTATTCCAAGCTGATGGCTACTGTGAGTTCCTGTAATGTTTGTGGACATCTCCTGTTGACCCTGGACTCAAGAAGCCTCAAAGATGAAAATCTATTTGTGTGATACCTGGAAACCACCGCCACCGATCCATTGTCGCCAGAATGTTCACTCAGATATTCTCGAACACATAGTGTTTGATGTGAAGCTGCGCCACCTAGCTGAAACGATACGTACTCAAGCACTCCCAGTTGTTCCAGCGTTGACACAACATTTTGCTGCGGCATCTGAAGATAGGAATTATCTAGTTGTATGTGATTATGCCAACAGAAGTTTTATCCACGACGTTTTTATCAGAAAAGAGAGGCCGGATACTCTGTGTTCCAACGAGCCCCGCCCGAACCACAGGCTTTGGGTTATTGTGACATCGGTTTGGAGCAAACCTATAAGGACTGTTGACTTGCTTCTGCAAAAATCCATTCAAACATAATATTGCTATCGTCGACTGTATATGTCCTTCTGATAAATATTATATGCAAATTTACTCACGTTTGTCCCAATTCGACAATCAAAGCTCCTGTAATTGGGCATCCTGGTCTTGTCGATACGTGTATCTTTTGAGTATCCGTGTCCAGTAGACTTCGAAATGTTGCATTCGTGAACGAGTCGACGGAGGCTCTTTTTGGGACTGTTGTTTACGCATCGCAGAACATCACAACCGGAATAGCCATATGATATGTGCGGTGGACTACATATTTTCATACCATGAAATCTGCCCGTTGCAACGATCCTTCTCACCAGACTTTAAACCGATTTACAGATAACCGATCGTTTGCTCACAGACTTTGTTTTAATCTCCCTAGTGGTCTCTTCCACATTTTCACTGCAGGCTACAAATTAAAATCAGTTCAATACGCATGACGTACCTCAAATTCTTTGGCAAAATTGTTGATTTTTGATCACACATAGAGTAACTTGTAAATCTGTTTGGTAGACGAATACATTACTTTATTACTCGGCGTTTGGTGGAAAGAAAATTGTCGTGATGGCAGAGTCCGTCAGAAAAAGATGGTTTTTTCACCTCGTCTGTTTGCACTCACCAAAGCATACTGGTTCCCAGTCCTGCGTTGACTCTTAGGCATCGAAACCTGTGTGAGCAGCCAGATATTATCCATTGTGGACGGTGAAACTGAGCAACTTGACTGGAAGTGCGCGTACACCCCCATTGCAGTTAATTTGACTGTGGTTTCAACGGTGTGTTGTGCCTGTTCGCTCACCCGACTCGGTTAAGGGACGTGATCGTTGGGTAAGTGCTTCGGTTCGGACTTCAGATTTTGCTGCCAAGTTCATATCTCTTGAACGTTCTGTACAAACATGTGACATTTAGACACGTACGTGACAAAACTCGCAGTTGCGTAACCCAACACAACTTCTAACGCCTCGTCTCGGAGGTTGGACACTTCAGTAGTGCGCCAAACCAGCAAACACTAGAACGTGAGATACACCACAATTCTACAGCTCAACATCGCACCAACTTGATCCTGCCTTTTCAACATTCCTGACACAGCAATTACCTCTGGGTGTTGCTTTCCTTAATTTTATCAATCTGAACGTTAATTTATTTTGTACATGATTCTCTCCTGTTCGTTTATTTCCAATCATTCCCACTATTGTCAATCCTTACATACCTCAATTCTCAACTGTGTACCCTGCTGTTGTTATACGGTTAGTGTTCGGCCGTAGTCATTTGTATGACTGTATAGCGGACACACCCTCTAATTAACATACGCACCACGTGAATGATGCATCGGGCTGGTTGTATCACGGATCATAGCCTGGTTAGGACAAAGTTGTTTATTCATATTTACAAGCCTGTTAATTGCAGATCGTCCGGCCAACGGGAGAAACTGGATTCAACACTATTAAAGAACTGAAAGATGAAGACAGTATTCCAGCGTGCAGTTGCTGTTCGTCTGAAAACCGCTCCCGTATCCACTATTCCCGACATTATGTGATAACACCTCAAGAAGCTGATCACAGCAGTAAACATTGAGTCGGTTGGTATTCGGCGTCAGAAAAGCTCGGACTGATAGGACAGCAACTTGATATGAGCAGCTTGATATGAGAGAAAGACGAAATTTTTGATGTTTTCACAACGGACTTGGATAATTAGAGTCACGTTCCGGAGTGTTCGTCGGCATCTCGTTGGGCGGCTTCACTAAGCTGCAGCTGAGAGAGTGGATGATTTCACTGCACGCATTCAACAAGCTGTGTCTGATTACCGTTACAGCGAGATTCCTCCTTCCAAACTCGAAGACGAAATGGCTGTGCAGTGTTTGATTTCCGGTATCTAGAGCTAGCAGGCATGTGAATAATTACTTTCAGAGGACGAATCTAATTTAATTTGAGAGAAAGCTTGTGCGATTGTTCTACAGCGGGAAAACATTACTAACCAGTTGAGCACACTTTCACAGCGGACGAACACGAATGGTATTCGGGTTGTTGCCAAACCAGCTGGTGGACCACTGAAAACTCCAATCAAATCATTTATGTGCTATCGATGCAGAAGACAACATTTTTCGGGCAGTGAATGCATATGGAAAAAATAGACATCTGACTCGCGTGTGTCGCACAAGAGTCTGTTGACTGCCAAGGTCTCAATCACTAATAAAATCAGTGCCAGAACCGGTGCCACTGAAGACGACTCCGTGTTTAACACTGTTTGGAATGTTGAGTGAAAAGTATTATCGACCTCCACCTCATTCCGTGAAACTAGAAATCAAACGACAACCCGTTCGTAGAGAGATTGATACCGGAACGTCAGCAACAACAATAAGTGCTGCACATATCAAAAATTTGCCGGAACTTTTAACATGTTAGTCGACATCGCGCACTTAAACTGGGACAAAAAATGTACCGCCCGTGTTCATTATGGTAACGGAAAGCAAAATTTGCTAGTGCACATAGTAGTGCTGTGAGCCAAGAATGCGGATGGTACAAAGGTTGTTTATTTAACAAATCAACACATGGGTTAGGCGTTTAAACAGAACCACAACAAAACCACTCCTTTGCACGCAGTACTTGGTCCCAGACCGCCTCCGTTGGTACTGACGCCAATACTCAGTTCTTTTACGTAGCAAGGATCATTTTTGGCAATGCTGCACTCCGATGTTTCTTCCTGCATTTTCCCTGCGGCTTGTTCGATGTCAGAATATATATTCCGGTTCTACTACTGAATAGCCGTGGTGTGAGTAGTATATTACGATCGCTCATCCTCACTACACTCCTCCCCCGCAAAGATTGTTCCAGCTGCAACAAAGGCCTTTTAGGTTCTCTCCGCTCTCGACGATCTGCGTACTGGCCTCGAGATGTCGGTGCTCCTCGTCTGCATTCTCTTCTGTTCGGGATGTCATACCATTTACAAGCTGGTTTCCATACACTCGATCATCATCCTTCTCATTCTTAATCAGATACACTGGACCACGGCGGTCCACTACTACATACAGTCTTCTCCACTTAGCCAGGAACTTCCTAGATCCGGATCCTGTTACACCCGGACTCGGCCGGTCCCTGTATTTAACCTTCGAACGAATTTCAAATACCGCATTTCGATCCGACAACCTTGCGGTTGATTGCTCCTTGGAAACTTCTTGTGCGTTCGCCAAGTTTTGGTTGATCATTCTCCGAGATTCTGCGAATTCACGCATGTTCATCCGCCGGTCTCTCCATAAACCAATCTCTTGGTCGACTGACAGGTGGGGCACGCACTCGTACATTAGCTCGAACGGCGACTTCTTCGTTGTTCCTTGAGGCGAGCAGCGGTGGGTCAACAGAATCAATGGTAGCGTTTCCTCCCAGCTCCCTCCTTTCGCCGCCAACCACTCCTTGATTATGCGATTGTTTCGTTCCGTCAGTCCATTCACTTGAGGATGGTATGGTGTTGTGCGAATTTTCTTGATTCCCAATCGCTCCAGGCAATTCCGAAACTCCTCACTTTCGAAGTAGGGGCCTTGATCAGTCAATATGCTTCGCGGTATTCCATGATCTGCAACGATGTGTTCCATTACCGCTCTGCACACGGTGCTTGCACGCTGATCGGGTATAGTGGCTGCTTCGATCCATCTTGTGAAATGTTCAGTCATAACTATGATGTATTGATTCCCGGATGTGGTTACTGGAAAGGGACCCATCACGTTTAGCGACCCCAGTTCCCTAATCTCACTGACCGGAATTGGTTGTGTGGGATACTGACTGGGGTAGTTGGAACTCTTCAGCAGCTGACATTGCCAGCTGGCATACCAGCACATAATTGTTAACGTCCTTCTTCATTCCGGGCCAGTATGCCCTTTTCCTCAGCATTTCATAAGTTCGATAACATCCCGTATGAGCCAACTGATGACATTCCTTTCATAATGGTCTCTCTCAACCTCGTCGGTATAACAGACACGCTTATTCCCTCCCGCAGTCGACGCATTAAAATTCCGGCACTATACAACCGCAAGTCTGACCAGCACATTCTGAAAGCCTTCACTTCCGGATTCCCCTCGCTTTCTGGCAGTTGTTCTCCCGGTAGAATTTGAGCAATCGCCATTCGAATTGTCGTGTCCGTTCTCTGAACTGCCTGTAACTTCCTGGAATCGTTCTCCAGTTCAATACTGTTGACTCCGATCACGTCCTTTTGAACCTCATGCATGTGCCACGCTCGGGACAGCAAATTGGAAACATAGTTCTCTTTCTCAGATACATGGCGAATTGCGGAGTCAAACTCCTGTAATCGTAGCGCCCAACGAGACAGCTTTCCTCGGGGATCCTTGGCCGAGTTAGCCCAACCCATCGGTTTGTGGTCGGTCTCCACATGGAAACGTCGGCCGAGCAAATACAGTCTCCATTTTTCCAACGCCCAAACGATCGCCAAACACTCCTTCTCTGTCGTTGAGTAGTTTCGTTCATCAGGAGTTAATACTGGACTGGCATATTCCACCACACCGCCTTCCTGTTCCAATACATTTCCGATTCCAACATCGCTTACATCCGCTGTGACAACGAAGCTGTGTCTAATCACTGGCAACTTCAGGGTCAGCATTCCCTCCTTCATCAATTGTTGGATCTCAACAACCGCTTGATTCGCCTTATCTTTCTAGTGAAATCGACAGTTCCTCTTCAGACTTTCGCATAATGGGCTGGCCAGTTCATTGAAGTTTTTGATGAAGCGGCTGTAGAATCCGACGCGACCGAGAAACTGTCGCAACGTCCTCTTCGATGTTGGCACTGGAATAGCCTCAATTGTAAGCAGTTTCTCGGGAATTGGTTGAACCTCACCATGACTGACCTTGTGACCGAGTAGTATTACCGTTCGTTTCGCCAGTTGACACTTTGAACTGTTGCTCCATTGGCCGGCTTGTTCAATCTTCTGCAACACAGCTGAAACGTGTCCGCTATGCTTCATCTCATTTGCGCTGTGGATTACTATATCGTCTCCATAGACGACAGTATTATTTAATTTGTCTAGCACCTTCAGCATTAGTCGTCTAAAAGTGAACTGGGCGCCTGACAGTCCGAACGGCATACGTTTGAAGCGGTATTGCTTTACTCCCACTGTGGACGCCGTTTTGTCTCGGTCTGATTGCTTGATTGGAACCTACCAATATCCAGACCGCAGGTCTAGCACTGTAAATATCTTGGCGTTCTCTAGCTTGTCGAAAATTTCTGCCACGGCTGGGAATGCTACCACTTTGTTGACTGTAATCTCGTTGAGTCTTCTGAAGTCGACACAAAATCGAAATTTCCCATTGGACTCCCTCACCAACAGAACAGGAGAATTGAACGGGCTACCAGCTCCCTCAATGAATTTCCTCCTCAGCATGTCTTTCGTTTTTCGCTCGATTTTCATTTGCAGGTGAACCGGAGTCCTTCTGGGCCCGAATGGTCGAAATTGGTTTGGCTTGATGGAGATTTCATGTCCAATCCAGTCACAGTAGCCATATGGGTCTTGATCCGTGGCGAACAGCTTTCGGAATTCGCATATCACTTTATTCAGCAACCGATTGTCACAGACTGGTATTGCTCCGGGTGCATTCGCTTCAATTTGTCTAAGCTGAGGCTTGCGTTTTCTCGCTCATGGAACCACTCCATACTTCGTTACGAGTTTACCATGCTTCAAATCAATCACAGCCTCAGCGCGTTCAAGAAAATCCGCTCCCAATGTAGTCTGGCGTGCGCCGGAGGAAATGGCGAAAGGTTGTTTGACTACGTGATCATCGATTCCGACATCATACTCTGCCACGTCCGTAACTTTGAGTGTAAACCCACCAACTGTTCGATTGATCACCATGCACGGCTGAACAGTTTCATTCGGTCTCGGTCTAATCAATGAAATCGCCGCCCCAGTGTCAATCAAACAGCACTCCGAGCTACCATTGATTTCTATCCTCGTCAGAACTGCCGTCTTATCAACTGCCGCTATTATCGGATCACCCTTCCCAAACAAAAAACACTCAGCAAAACATTTATTTACAGGAAACCTTTTCTCGCCCCGCGGGCAAAATCTTCGCCAGTGTACACGTCTTCCGCATCTGTAACAGACGTCGTCACGGTTCTGCTCCCTCCTCATCTTCAAAGCGGCCACTTCTTGAGTCAACTTTTCCACTGCAGTTCGCAGGTCATTCACTCCACTTGGTTCACTCGTCTTCAACTCGCTGACTGTTCAGGAGTTGTCTGCCAGTAATTGTCGAGCCGCATCAGCCAGCTGTTCCAACGTCATCGGATGTGCGATGAGAACCACCCTGAGGTGATCCCGGACTGTTGGTGGTAATCCGTCCAAGAACTGATCTGTCAGCATGCGTTGTTCCGAATCCTGGTCCAAATAAGGCAAGGCTCCTGATAACACTGCCCGCAGTGACACGGCATACACGAGAGCGTCGCCTCCTGATCCAAGCCGGGCGCCCTCGTACTACCGCATTGCCTCCTGGAAATCGGCTAGGCTGCCGAACCCGGCGATCAGCGCCTCCTTCGCGGCGGCCCACTCCAGCTTCGCGGGGCCCCTTCGCGCATCATCTAGCACCGCCTTTGCACTGCTCTTGAACAGCATCCGCAAAGCCGTCAGCTTCGCCTGGTCGGTCTTGACTCCGACCGTTTCCACCACGTCCCCGAAGTCCTCGAGGAAGCTCCGGACATCCCCATCCTCGAACAGCTGCGGCCATGGGATTTTCATTCTCCAATCCTGGTCACGGCACCAACTGTTGTGATCCAAGAATGCGGATGGCACAAGGGTTGTTTATTCGACAAAGCAACACATAAGTTGAGCGTTTAAACAAGACCTGAAACAAAACCACTCATTTGCACGCGGCATTCGGCTCCGGACCGTCTCGGCTGCCGCAGACGTCAATGCTCATTTCCATTAAGTAGTAGAGACCATTATGGTCGATGCTGCACTCTGATTTTCCTTCGTGCACTTTTCCTGCGGCCTGAACGATGTCAAGCTATATGCTCCGGTCCTACTACTGAATAGCCGTGGTATGAGTAGTATGTTACGATCGCTCATCTTCACTGCAGTAGGTCTGTTGCTGCGATATCGTGTTATCGTCCACTACGTTTGATTAGGCTGATGTATGGCTACGCCGACCGCAAACACCATGGTTTTGGCACACTCGTTCAGTCTGCTGGTGTTGTGAGCCGAGAACGCGGATGACACGAGGGCTATTTATTCGAGAAGGCAACACATGAGTTAGGCGTTTCAACAAGACAATAAACAGAAACACTCATTTACTTACGGCACTGGGTCCAGAACGCCACGGTTGCCACAGACGTCAATGCTCTGTTCTTTTACATTCCCTTACGTACCAGGAACCATTTTACGCGATGCCGCACTCCGATATTTCTTATTGTATTTTAAAACATCTTGAAAGACGTATCCGGAAGAAATGCAGCATACAGATGAACACTAAGCTGCTCGTCTACCGCTCATTGGTGCTGTTTAATCTGTTGTTTGGCGACGGAACCTCTACACTGTATGGATGGAACGTACGGTATCTGAGCCGCTTCCATCTGCAGTGTCTACAACATTACTCGGCTATTCGTTGGTCGGACATAGTTCCGAACACTGATAAACTTCTTCAAGCAGACACGAACGGACTTTAACTCACGTTGAAGCTCAACCAGCTTTGATGACTGGGATACGTTCATAGGTGACGAACGGATTTCGATTTGGAAATGATCTAAGAAACCAAACTACTGAACGAATTGATCACCCTGAGGCCAACGAAACGATAGAACTTCGAAGAAATCATCAAGCTGATGCCAAACAAGCTCAGTCAACATCCGCTTGTTTCTAGGATATTTGGTAATGACCCTCTGTTATAGAAAATGAACTGACATTAAAATCACGTTTTATCCCTAACGAATAAATGAATATCTTCTCTTCCTAACACAACTCATGTATTATTCCGATACGTCTGTGACCTGAAGCTAATCTCTGGAGAGCAGCTAAAATCCGACGCTCATCATTCAGTTGAAAATCAGTGTGTATGTTCGCCTACGCGTCCTCAAAACCAACAATCATGGTCTGTCAGCAGGCTATTCAAAAGCGTGTAAAAAAGCACCAGTTTAATAATGCAACACAAGCTCAGTGTGATGTTTACGAGTTATCGGCCCGGAACGTCAGATATGGCTAAATTTTTGAATGCAAGAGTGCCCAGCAAGACCGATGGTTGCGAAAGTTAGGATTATGTTTCGCTTCTCATTCACAAGTATGAAATTAATTAGGGTGGTAGTTGAATGCTGAATGGAACACCTGACACGAGATGCTTATCGTCGATTGGCGCTTGAAAATATCAGGAAACACCTCCCCCTTATCCAACTCACTCTGCAAACAAGACAAAACTAGAATCGAAACTATGATGACTGTGTGAATAAAAAACCAAATCGACTTATCAGATAACCGACCGACGAACAGTGTTAATCGCCAGCCAATCTGACGTCCAATTCAGAATAACCACAAGAGATTGGCTGAATGGGTAATGACTAATCTTCATTCACTTTTGTCATACTTCCCTTTCATATGCCGACCAACCTCCTTGTGGAACACATCTTTCCTATCGTACTGCCAATCACCAGCGTTTATTCAGGGTATTTGTAATACTAATTTCATGGTATAAATGATTGCACTTTTGTCATGCATAGTAACTGCTTACTATGGTCAATCAAATTATGTTCGTCCTGATTATGCTATGTGATCCGGTTCACTCGTTAGGGCTAATCGATGTCTCTCACTTTGTGTTCTGTTTATCTGCCTAATAGGAAACATCGTCCGGAAGACAAAAACGTCGTTATTCATTAGAAGTGTTCTTTCTTGTGAAGAAGGGCATTTCATTTTCCTCGAACCCACTCGATTTGAGCAAGTCTCAGTGTGTAAGAAAAGTCCCTCTGAAAGAATCGTCAAATTTTACACAGGTTTATGATTAATTCTAGAGTCTCGGAAAAATGATGTTTTTGGTTTTCTAAGGTATCGCCGACCCTCGAAAAGGAAGCAAACTTTTGAGTTACCTTTGATCGCAGCTTGCTGATGGGATGGTACAGCAATATATTGTTCAAATGGACAGCCATATATATATATATATATATATATATATTTATATATGCATGTATTCCTCGGCAACTGTCACTCAGTCGGGCGTTGATTTATGTCACATCATGTACTGGTTTCAATATTAACTACACCTTAAAGAGAGTCAGAAGACTCGCGTTTTAGCTGGTAATTTTGAAAGCATTTTCCACCCTTGGTCATCACCCCTTGAGGTTCATTGATTGTTGCATTTTCCTCCACTGAGTATTCTATTTTTCCATACTTTCCCCTGACCTACTTGCGAACGATTTAAAACTCAGAGATAGATTTATATACAGTTTCTGACCAGATTTAATGGCACTGCAAGCGTATATTTTATCTGCGTTACTTCCGAATCCAGTTTGCAGGCAGGCGAGCAGAAACTATCCTTTCATCCCCGACCAATCTCACTCGATGTTAAATCTCATAACACGACTCACCCACAAAGCACTGCGTGCCCACATCCAAGGGCAGTGTACTTTTGAGCTTCGCTACCTGATTGGAACTTTTGTGATTCATCTTTCCGTATCTATAAGGCTCATTGAACAACTGAGCGTATACCAACTAAGCCAGTTAGATGTTTTAGTTCTGCATCAGTGAATTTACAATCTTATGGTTAAGTTTTTTATTCAACCGCTGTAGGTTACATCGTCTGTTTTACTGCACTTTCCGAAACCTTGACGACTGTGGTGGTTACAAATCAAATTTTGTGATGCGTAACGTAAGTTCTTGACCAGATTTGAAGTTACGTTTACTTGGAATGCATATAGAAATTCCTTTGACTCTGGATAGATCTCGAGCAGAAAGTGCATATGACCTGGGTGCTTTATTGACACAAAAGTTACATGTAATCAGACAGTAAATAACGCCAATAAAAATACATATATATATATATATATAAATATATATATGACACGTAAATAGCAGCGTACCAAATATAATAACAAACTAGATAACAAAGTGTTTTGACTGATCACGATCCTGATATCACTGTAGAAATGATTATTGTGGATCACTGATTGAACAAGCGAAGGTTTGCGGGTTGTGATGGGGGGATGTGTTGAGCTGTCTTTGACTTGTAATTTTTTGCTGGGTGAAATTGTATAGGTCTCGGAGTCAAAACCCTCTCGGCGCGAGCGTGTACCGCTTGGCTCGTGTGACGGAGGCAGAGCATGATGTGTAATGTCATTCCCATTTCAGACCTCTAATAATGCGAACACGTGTAAGAGGGCCAGATGGCTTTTTTGGTTTGACAGTGTTCATGACGAATGACAGTCCCAAATAATGAGCGAGATAATGTGTTTGGGGTAGAGGATGGTTGCAAGAGAGGATGTTACAGACACCATCTTTGTCGGACGATCTGGACCGATCAGCCGTGTCGGGTGCACAATGAATGAACATGGCTGTTTAAGTAGATCACGTTACCATTCGGAATGTAGTGTAAAAGATCATAAAACGGCCAGTCGAACTGAGGTATCGAATACGATGTGTCATCTTGGTTAGTAGTATGGACATGGACAAAAATGTGTTAAAATGGCTGCCCGGTCAAGAGGACACCTACAGTTTCTTTGCCGTTGTTTTACTGGTGAGCCTGTGTCAAATGTGTCGATTGGGTGAACAACGCGACAGTCAGTTAACGCGTATCATCAAGATCGCGAGCGATCCCCGGACCCTAGGTCGTCTATGTTACCTGGATCACTTACTCAATGTATCATCGGGCTGCCCATCAGATTGGACATCGTTCCATTCGGCTGCTGATGGCTGGAATAAAGTATAAGATGTTTGGGTGGTGACGTGGTCACTGGCCATGTGAAATGTTAGACCACACCGCTGAGCAAAATTGGCTAGGGTCGTCTGCCGGGTTGGAAACTGTTTGGTCCTCCAACTTTCTGATTGCGAACGTTCTTGGGCGCAGCAATGTGCTGTAATCAATAGTGAATCACAACCTTTAGGGTTTCTGACTCTCCTTTTCCGTGGTTTCCAATGATTTCTCTTCGTTCTTTTTTAGTTCCTTTATTCTTTTAGTTTATTAAGCTGCTGTTTTATAGACTGTTGTCGAGACCAACAACAGCCGGAGTCATAGTACCTTCGATATGGCTCGAAGCTGAATCTGTAGACAGATATAAAGATGTTGAAACAACATGCATGTTATTAAACGTCGATTATGCATTCACAAATGACTTGAATATATCTTATCGAGACTGACTGATATTACCATGGAAGAGGAGTGCGTCCTATAAATCGGTAATGATATCACATGTTCGTCAAAGCGGCGGGCAGACTGATAAGCGATGACGTGCTTTTAGGTGAGGCTTTCACCCAGTCAAAAAATGGGACATCGTTAAAACATCAAGTGAAGTAAATAAAACCTTTCACTTTGTATTCGGTTACCACTCATGGTACATACGTTACCATTTTCACTGTAGTATATGTTGAGAAAATAAAAAATAAGCCTTGAAGCGAGTGATGCATTTCTTCTTAATCAGAGTGATGGGCACATGTACCCATGTGAACGTCCGTGTAACAGAGACATTTCACTGTCCTATTTATGAGGATGTCACCGCCGGTTTAGATCAGGTCGATGAGACAGTTGTTTTCTGAAGTGGCTGGATACAGTGTTCTTCATTAAGTGGATCAGTACCTAGCCTGTGCATAATTGACACTGAATCGTCGCACTCTGCTGATATGTAGCCCTTTTGGAGGCCGGTTGACAGGATTATATACTAACTCCACAGTTTAGAAAAGGTTGATAATGCAAGATTTCATAACATCGCTTAATATTTTACATTGGGATATGATGCAATCAGGCTATTATGGTCCGTACTTAGCATCTGAAAGTGTACCGACTAAACAAGTCGCCTGCCGGTTTGTTTTGTCAAAGGTTGTATGTTGATTTCCCATCATCCCTCACAAACCTGCGAACATTGTGAAGGAAATATAAACAATAAAGAAATTATTGTAGTTGTCAAACTGGCTGTTTTGGTTTCTCGGTGAACTCAGCAAGAGAGTAGGTACAATTAAAGGCAGCACGATCAAGGCCAAGTTATTCTGTGATGAATGACTTAGTATGAGGTGCGATTAGTCCAACAGAGTAGAATATCTCGACGCGACTGTGAGATGCGGCCAAAGCATTGCTGAGCACTGGAGACCGCAATGACTTCTGGTGTTGGATGCGACGTAAGTTTAGTGTCTAAGGTAAGTCAGTTGGAGGCTGCATAAGTTTTCACAGTTAGAGATAAACCGATAATACTGTTTCAACAATCCGTTGAAGTGACGGTTCGTGAAAGTCGTGTCGTAAAGCGTATGTGATCGGACTTCCTTGACCTTGGAGTTGAGTGGTTTGATCCCATCTTATTCAAAATTGTTCCACTGGTAGTGAAGCCAAAACCTGGGGGCAATTCTAAAGTGCTGCATTGATTTGAGCATTCGCCAGTAGCGACAAAGTGGCTTTCCAAGTAATAGAGGTCTCCTTCCACCGACATCTGACAACGTCAATCGGACTGGAAATATACTCCACGAATACAAAGTTCACCGTCACAGTTCTTCCGATGTGAACGTAGTCATGCTGACCCTTAAAGGAGTACTATAGAAATAGGAGACAGACAGCATTCGATGAAATCAAACGAGTTATAACGGAGGTGCTTACAGTGAGTTACTGCAGTCCAGTACTACCTTTTATCATCCAGTGTGATAGCAGTGAAACTGGCCTGGGGGCGGTATTATTACAAAACGGAAGATCGAAAAACTACCGAAACAGGAGTCTTTCACCCGCTGAGTGAAACTACCCGCAAACAGAGAAGGAAGTGCTGGCAGTGATATTCGCCCTGGAACGGTTCAACACGTACATTTTGGTCAAAAAACAATGGTTTACACTGACCACAAACCGTTAGGTTCAATAGTGAGGAAACCGCTGTCTGTTGCACGGAGAAGGCTATAGAGAATGCTAATCAGAATGAGGAAATATGACGTCGAATTGATCTATCAGTCAGGGATTCAAGTGAGCATAGCTGACACGTTATCTAGAGCTTGTGGACAAGGTTCCTCCTTCGAAGAGTTTCACGTTGACACAAGTGTGGCTAGAGATTATACTACGACGAAAACTGGCCTACTTCCAACGACACAAGACGCTACATTACAACGACTGACTGAAACAATCAAAAATAGATCGCCGTATGATAATAAAAAGTTGTCCAAAGAACCAGCGGTCTTCATTAGTGAATGTGATCAATCTGTCCAGGAAAATGGTTTATTATCCAAAGGAATAAAGATTGTAATTCCGAGGACGTTGCAGTGAAAGGTGCTGGAGCGCGTTCATTTGGTATTTACGGGAGTGAACGCTTATATCCGAAGGGCAGAGGAGCCCTTCGAACAGATGTAGCCAATGCGCCACGCTTTCGAGATCGAAAGGTATGTGTAAACAACTTATGAGATAGAACAGGGCTGTCATACTCCTTCCGGACAGATTATCCTCTGATGCAGATATTGGGTAATGGACACTAACGAGATCAATATTAATAAGTAGTAGAGGATTTGGTTGATCTGAGTTGAATATCGTTTACAATCGGTCGCGGCTGTCATATTCTCATAGATATTTCATTGATATTGCTAAACATCGTTTTGCTGCAAGACTAGTGGTTTTGTCTATAACTTTCGGCACGGGACCCTGTCTGAAACAGCAACATTGTTCAGTGCAACAAGTTCTCTAAAGCAACGGCAATCGTCTTCCTTTCCCTCTGCCATCGTGCACACGAGGTTGTGCATGGGCCACCAGAAGCGTGAATTATATCCGTGTCCAGTTTTTGCTCGGAATTTGGCACGATTGTCGGGCTGCTATTCATCGTGGTCGTTGGAAGAGGGGCGGGCTTTTCGTATTAATACGGTGAACCACGTCCGTAGCGAATAAAGGTGGACAGACTAAAGCTACGAATTCGCAACGAGCGGGTCGATATCTGTCAGAATTGCTTGTTTTGGCTAGCAGTAGGCTAAGATTTGCGGATGGAGTTACAACGATTATTGTCGACATACTGGTTACGGGATCCAGGAGTTTGTGGCGAACTTTCAACAACCTGAAACTACTTCAGGGAGTCGGTGTCCAAGATGGGTCCGGGTGCCCAAACTGCGAATTGGGGTGTCATTTGCAGGTTGAAGTTTGTATGGTATTGAGCGAGGTTTGTCCTCCATTCTAGGAGATACGACATTGGCTTGGGCGTCAGTGTTTACCAGGGAACGCAACTTCGAGCTCATAGAGCGTAGGGACGACAGACAGCCAGTGGTAAGCATGTCAGCGACAGCTGTCCGAAATATGTACTGGTAGTCGTGTTACACGTGGCGACCGAGAACCTTTGAGGTTTGATTCACTTCCGCACCGTGGTTCCGAATCTAACTTGATATCAGTAGCGTCTTGCTTTTGAACGCAACTGAAAATGGCCACGTCTTGTGGAATTGTGGGGAGATCGAGCAGCTGGTGAAACCAGGAGATTTTAATTGTACCACACGTAACTGTGCTGCAAGATTGACGGTTAGATTTTCTGAAAATGTCTCTAACAGATATACTTTGCAAAGGAGATGGTCGACGAATGAGTCGGAAAATATTGCCAATCCATTTAGAGGACCCGTGGATACGGACGGTGAAGTAATTGCTTGTACAAAGTCTAACAATCACTGCATCATAAGATTGCGCGTGAACACATCGTCTATCTTATATTGTGCCCCCAAATGTCTCAACTGGTGCAGTAAATGAGATGGCGTGAGATCCCTATCTAGACAGTAATGAAAGTATTCTCTAGTCACTTCCCTTCTGATACAAAAGCACTGCATCATAACTGTTTTCCTGCTCGCATCCTAACGACTATTTTTGAACTGTATAACAATAATGTCAATGGAGTAAGGAGAAAATGGCATGAGAAGCTCAGTTATCAAGTCGGTAAACCGCGTATATGAACTGATGTGGCTTGCCAACCAGAATCACAGCTCATGCTGCGTTAGCCAGCATTCCGGGTCATCCGAAACATACCACAGCAATTGTCCTCGCACCCACATCGCCGAACTCCAATTTGGAGATTGAAATGTCAGAATACGGCGTAAAACAGACAAACTTATCACAATTACAAATTGTGAGAAAATTACCGAACCAGGACAAAAATCCGCCGTTATTTATCGATTTATAAATAATTACTCAAATGTAAAATTAAGTCAACGGTATAAAACTATGTCGAACAGATATCACAAAGCAGCAAAATCAATTATTCCATGGAACAGCACCACTAATATCACAATCCTAGCCTGTCCGATGGCTGATTCCTGTGCCCAGGATTGTACAGCCTTATAGTAATGTGGTTCGGAAGTCGTAATGAAGACTGGTGAATCTGTAAACAAACTTTATTCAAAAGTTTACTGACAGTAGAGCAGGTCGACTTCAACGAACATAGCACAAGGCGATAGGGTGACGAACGTAGGCGAACCTTCAGCACAGCCGAATCCCAGCTGCACGCCAATCGCCAAAGAAACAAATGTCCACGAAGGGTCCCGTTGATCTTAGATATTCAAACAAGTGTTGAAATAGTTGGATGCCGTTGTTGATGCTAACGACTAGTAGTTAATTATTTTAGAGAATGTGGTCCATAACAATGCGGATAATGTCGATTTACCAAAGAGTAGTGTGTGAACCCGCGTTACCTGCGCTACTGCATAAATTTTGATGGTAATGGTGTGATGAGGAAGAACGATCATCCCATAACCTGACACCACCACTGTTCAGTAGTGGGACGACGGCATAGATTTTGCCATCAAAGTAGCTGCAGGAAAAACACGGGATGATATATCACACCAACACGACAGTGCAGTATGCTATGGAATAGTTCTGGCTACGCAAATGAGCTGAGCATTAGCGTCTGTGGCAGCCGGAACCTTCTGGGATGATTGCCATATGCAGATGAGTGTTTTGTCCTAAATAAACCTTTGCGCCATCCGTGTTCTTGGCTCACAACAACGGTTTCCATTAGATTAACATTCTAACAGCAACATGAATGAGTTCGTTGATACAGATTGATTTGGTGACTTTAGGTACATGATGGGTGTTTTATGTGCGAACGAAACGGGAGTTTACCGTTTCATTTCGAACGGGACTAACTGTATCGCTAGTGAACACGACCTCAAGCTATCCGGACTGATTGCAAAAGACTCAGCAACGAGGTACCACAAAAGCGTATTTTATGTTGTCAAAGGACATTATATATGAAATCAACACAGGAACTGGCTTCAGTAGCTTTGTTTCGGCCTTCACCGATGATTGTGTTAATCACCTCATGATAGGCCCCAGAGTTGTTGTCACGGTCGGTTTACGTTTATGTCCCGTCGATGCACTTGTTTGTCCTTTCGGTGAGTACCATGCTGCGCGTCACAACCGAGATCACTTTGCATCGAGGCGTTCCTGACAGGGAGTGACTGTGCAGACTATTTCGAATGCGAAAATCGCAGTCATTCTTTCTGGCAGACATGTGGAAATTCCCCTTACCAATAAATCATCGGGTTGATTAATTGAGATAGAAGGTGATAGTGACCTGAAGAATGACATTTTCGTTGGGGCCACAAAGCAGTAGAATTGTCTATCGGGATTAATCGTGCAAGGGAGTAGCTGAAAAGACCTGTGTTATACATGTTCATCGGACCAAGTTCTCTAACCAAACAACGAGCTAAACCTATGGTCAATACCCAGGCTATAGTATTCGGTGTGACTTACGTTTACTGGTTTCAACTGTTTTGCAGCAAATATGTCCTCCGTTGCTTGCGTTTCCTCGCTATCTCTATTTTGGTTTGCTCAATTTGTCCGGCTGAATATTCATGATCCGACCGTAATTCGCTATCTATGAGATTAATTATACACGGACGTACGACTGCCACAGTAACGCAAAATGTTTTCGATGTAAATGATGAGCTGGGATAAACCTGCCCGGAAGTTTCTATTTCGAGCCTGTCTCACATACCTTACACGAAATTTGTGCAAGGAAAGTTTCAAAGAACGTTTATTCCAGTGAACTGGTTTTGTCTAGATTATTATTATCCTTTTTATACACACATTAATAGTTAAATAGAGGTGGAGAGTTACGGCGAAAATGCCATTTTGAACCCAGTGCATGTGATATAATACTCTACGCATTGCTGTCAATAAAAGCTGCAGCGTAATTATACTTGTGGTGATTAGTAAATTGGGGAGTTGTGTTTTCAAACTGGGATAATTGTAAGCTCCTCAAATTATGCGAGCACCATAAAGTTAAAAATAAGAGTGCACAGTGTTATGGTTTGTAATTGTCTGTATTCCCGGTAACTACTGATTTGATCTGATAGTGCTGAGAAATGTAACGGTGTGTCAATTTTAATATGGCCACCTCGAGACGTTAAGTATTACCACTGCGTAGGGTAATAGCCCCATTTGAACAGTGCGATAAAGCAAATGCTGGTAACAGTCAGTAACTGCCTAAGAAAAGGATAGCCAGTTTGAACGCAGTACACTGATCAATCCATCAACACATTAACAATTGCCGCCTTGTATCATCTGGCTTCGGTGGTATTGTCCAAATGCTTATATATTTTCTTTCGTTCGAAACTACCCATTGAAGTTATGAGAACGACAAAGTAGTGAACAAGACTTGTTTTCCGTGTTTGATCATCAGGTTAATTACAACACAATAAATATGAAAAGCAGTAACTGGGATGAGCCAGAAAAACAGTCAATAGAGGTTATGGACGGAGTGTTTGTTATCATTTACACGATCACTGTTCCAAATCGTGGGCTTGATTGATTGTGGGCTAAAGGAGATAAAGTTTCCACTGTTATGACCGCGAAATACGCTCAGCCTGCAAGTCGTTTATTGCAAGAACTCCGGTGCAGGTTATGTTAACCATGAGACCACGGTTGGCGGCATTCGAAACAGATTAACCTGTCACAGTGACCGAAGCCAAAGGACGCCTGCGCTCCAAACCATCACCCCAAGTGTCTTGCGCTGCACCACTTGCGGTTACACTCACACACCACGTATCCGGTGTAAACCCGAAGGAATGAGACCAGTAGGTGTGTGAGTGAGGCCTTTGTGTCTAGCCGGCCAATGCTGGTTAGCCAATTGAATGACTAGTATGAAACGGAAACCCTTATCCCTCGGAAAATAAACAGTGAGAGAGACTGCAATGACAAGATCTATACTAGGAAGAAAGATATGGAAAATGTAATGCAAGAAGCATTTCAGTATACGAGTGCATGTTAACGCATTCTAAAGAAGATAAAGTTGGAAAACAAAATTCAAAGTTGGATTACGAAAAGATCAGGCAAACGATTCATCATACAATACTCTAACAAACCTGAAGATAAGAGTGGGCAGAAGACCGCAGACACCCAATTTTCTGAAAATAAGAGCGAACTAGTTGCCATACGACCATAATCTCGGTCGATGCAATCACTAGTAAAAATGGAATGGATATATTGATATGACCTACCTGAGCCTAACGTACTCGTCGTCTCTTCGCCAACGGTGCACTATGAATACGCTGGTGACTTACTAATCTCGAACGGCCAGCACATTCGCGGTCGCGCACACCGCAACGCCATATAGTCATGTCACCGCGACCTATGGCACCAATAGTTCCCTTACGTACCGCGTGCTTTCGTTCTCGGCCGCGCAGCAACTACTCGTTAAACTTGCGAATGCCCGTCCGCATCGTATTCCTCCAGGCCATCCAGTTCAATGCTAAGTCTTCCCAACATCTGAAATCAATTTTACAACGTGAAAGGCTTACCTGCACAGCATCCTGGTATCCCCGCTCTTGGCCACCAGGATTTCGCTTACCTCATCTCAGTTGTCCATGCAGCACCTGCTTCGGGATACGGTCATCGCCTATCCGACGGACGTGACAAACATGGGACGACGAACACACACACTCATTTGCACGGATGACGTGCATTCACACACATTGGGTAGAAGTACGTTGTCATTCGCCCCGGAGGCATTTCCCACATAGTGCGTACACACTATTCCGATAGACGCTTCTGGTCCGTCGTCTTCCTGGCATTGAGGTTTGCCCTTTTGTTCCTGAATGCCGCTTGCGAGCAGTATACCACTCACAAACGAGACTGCCTGTTATACGTCATCCGCACGAGCTTCTTCTGAGCGCAGACATCAGAGTTGCGCAATCGGATACTAATGACCCCGGCAACTGTTAGCGTTCGGAATCTCACCATTGTTGATCGACTTCGTGGCACTCTGTTGAACTAACGCAGAAAACAAGTAGTGTTTGCTACTTTGTCGTTTACATATTTTAGTTTACCGTAATTCACTACTGTTAAAAAATAGTAGTTAGACGTTTATGATGCATTTGAATAGTGATCTCACGTTTTAAAGTCTGTCAAGACCCGGAGTGAGCAATAGAGACCTCCCAAACTAGACGCATAAAACCACTAGTACCAGTGTGACTCGCGCAGTACATGCACAGTTGCCTGCACGAAAAGTAGTCAGAACTTTTTATCTCCATTCTGGAGCCACTTTGTCCTAGACGCTTGCTTATTCTGGGCGGAATATCATTTCTCCCAGACCGCTTGAAGGAAGAGCAGGTGCTACTGAACATAGATCATAAGACTCGTTCTGGTCGTTTTATGGGGCCTTCAGAAAAAATATAGGTGTTTCAAAAACTCTCGTCGAAGCTTCAGTGGAGATAACTGCAGCTCATTTTGCAAATCTGCGAACGAACTTCCTTTGAAATGCGAGTTAAACACGTATTCGTCTACAGAAAAATCTGTAAAGTGCATTTATATCAGCGCTCTTAGTCCAGGCAACGTATTGGCTGAGCATCGTAAGTTTTGCATCTGTGTAGATTTTTGTGTACTTGCTGGAATTGAACCTCGGTCCACTTCTCTTGACCTTTATCCCGAGCTAGACGTTGAAAACAGGTTGGTTTTTCATGCAGATAGAAAGAAGTGCAAAGGAGGCGGAGTGGCTGTCGATGGTTACTCTGTGTTGCAATCATACCGCTATGAGATTCCAGTACTCACTGATGTTACCGAAACGGTTTGTTGTTCAGTCCCAAGAACCGATTTGGATTATTGGTTAGTAGGAGTTATCTACCATCTCTCCTCTGCAAACCGAACCGGAGAGGGACTACTTTTGTTTGGTGTGGAGATTTTACTCTGTACAAGTTTTTCTCACATCCTCCTGATAAGCGACGCTTACCCCCCACCAACCCACCACGAAAACAAACTTTCCAGCCTTTTCTTACCTGAGTCTTGTGAAATCGAGACATTGTGATTCTCTAATGCTAAGAAAGTATCAAGTTTTACCAAAAGATTTATCGGGAATCACGTGTTGGTGGAACGGTCAAGAGTCCCCAAGTTTGGACTGTATTGTTACTAGTGAAGATCTAATGGTTTATAAACGCAAGCGTGAGCCTCTCCTGCAAAATCCATGACGCATAGAGAAAAATAATTATGAAGTTAGTCGTGCAGAAATACTTCTAATAATTTAAAGATAATATGGGCAACAGTCATTGCGAAAATTCCGCCCATTTAACGGGATGATTTTCAGCCATTTTCGGCCATTGGGTACTGTTCCTTTTGAAGTAGATTAGGCGAACAGCAAGCTAAGAGGCTGGGCATTCTGCCCAACCGCATCGCGAAAGACGTATGAAGGGACGCCTTCTGAACTGACAGACCAATCTTTAAAGATCCGAGGTTTGTACAGAACAGCACAATAAGAAGTGCCCAGTGTTCGTGCCCTGGAATTCGATAACGAAGCGGACTGGACGGTGTAACGGTGTGTGGACAAACATACTGTTGTAAAACTCCACTATAATACTTATGGATTCTACATCAGAATATGTGAAGTACCCACGTTGGAACAATCCCACTGAGATAGGAACGGACGATGCAAACTGAAATAAGCTTCCGAATTGGCAACAAAGGATTTAGTAAGCCGTTGTAGATAATTAGGGCAATCTTCGCGAATACTCGAAATATACAGAGTGCTGGTGAAGTTATATTCCTTACGATCTTCTTCTAGACCGGGCAACCGAAAGCCAGATCATTACAGACGCTTCAGCAGAAGTAATTTCAAAGTACGACAACGTAGCTGGGTTGGCCACCTTTCGTGCTTTGGGGCCGCCTGTGATGTAGATTCAGTAACCAATGAGATTTTCGTTCACAGTTCATTTACCCAGTTGGAGGGATTACAATCATTGTTTGTGAGGATAAATTGGAACATAACAGGTAGACATTCGTTTTATGAAAGTTTCTGCGGCTCTTGGTGACTGCGTAGATATGTTTGTATTACAAAAATGTGAACGAAATGACAGGATAATTACATAAGTTTCGAGTGTGTTTCTGCACGACACACTTCATAACTGTTTTTTCTGTGCGTCATTGATTTCACAGGGGAGGCTCATGCCTAACAAATCTTTTGCTAGTCATTGAAGACTGGATGAAACCAGATGACCTGGTCATCGCGACAGGCACTGTGTACGTTTCTAAAGCCTTCAACCATGTGAATTGCACTGTTGTGCATGCAAGATTACTTCGTCAAGGAATGCGAAATAACACACTTCGATAGCCAGAGAGCGTACGTGAACTCTGCTTTTTCTAGTTGCCAAGTTAGCTATAGGAATCTTCCCCAAGTTTCCATCCTTAGTTCGTTCTTAGTCATATTTGTGAGTGATCATCTTAATTTTTCTGCACCATGTTTCTGTTTACAGAAGATGTAAAAAATTGGTGTGACTCGAGCATTTCAGATGACCGAACCATTCTACGAAATGACTCTGACAGACAATATTAGCCTCATACAAACTTGCTTGCAGCCACTGGAAGCATACTGTCTACCATTTTGATGGTACATCTCTTCAGACAATCATGACTAAAAAGCAGCTCGATGCGATGGTCCGTCATACCATTTCGGATTTAGTCAACGTTGGGGTGAATCCGAAGAAAGTGAGTAACACATTAGTGCCACTTATGCTTCTTTTTGAGTATTTTGATATCCAGTACTTAAGGTCTGTGTACAGTGTTTTCATCCATCAACACTTCGTGATTGAAACTATGATGTGACCACCTATTCTTCAGAAGGACATAATACATCTTGACATAATGCAATGGCCTATTACCAAGGCCATTCCTGGCTGTAAAGTTAAACTCTGTGACTTTATATTGCTAGATTGGAGCCTATATTCATAAACGTTCTGATGACGTTGTAATGACCTTATCCTGTTTTTTAATCTTCACATCAGCCTGCCATCCTTGTAGTTTGATGATCAGCATGATTCATTAAAACCGGTTGAAAGACCAACTACTCACAGCTGAATTCCAAGAAAAATCTGCCAGAATGTGGTCATAGGTGTTTGCTACTGTGAGTATTTAAAATGAGGAGTGTTCTTTCAAACTTTGTTAATCCCATTGGTTCTGTTATTGAGTTTAAGGCCCGCCTTGTTAGCCGTATGGTACCGTAGTTAAGACTCTCCGCTTGTTTTTATGCTTCCATTATCGCTGGTACCTTGCGACTCTACACATACAAATAGGGAGTGCACAAAAGATTCTGCTTACTATCTCGATAGCAAGAAAAATAACCCATCGATATATGGTTGCACTTCAAAAATAGACCGATACAGTTAGAACCAATACAGAGCTTATGACCCAATCAGTCCAGTTTTCGGATTATTGTCTGCGCGATGCAAACCCTGGTTCCCGGTGCTTCTTTGATCCTCAATGAGCTGCAATTTTGTTATTGACCACCTTGCGAAAAGGATAGGCAGTCCCCACAGTCTTATGAGCCGAAATCCTGGAGGCCATAGAGTTAGCCAGATGAGTACAAATATGGATGTTCAGGCAAACGACGTCAACCAGTAGTTTAGTGGATTGCTCGCCTACCGTGACTGACTGGCTAGTTCTCTATCTGCAGCTGTAAGTAAGCCGGACCGTACGGTTCTGCAGGAGGCAAGCCGAAGTGCCCGTCCCCATCGCGCTTGCGTATCCTAAGCCAGTGCATTCCACCTAACAACAGCTGCCTAAATATGCGGGTCGTCTTTCAGTCATGCATACGTTGGTGGAAAGTCAATAAAACTTGCAGCTCACATTGGACGATTCGGGAACCGCTGCCTACACTCTTGAATGGTACTGGCCCTTCAGCGATGCTGGACCAATAACCGCACAACAAAATAAAACGTTGCGCTTTGGTTTATCAAACGATTAAGCGATGAGAGTTTCACTGAACGATGGTTTGTATCAGGGTCTCATAGTTAGCTGCGTAGCTATTGACGAATCGGGAACCGTTTCGTATCATGCCGATTCTTGCATCAATAACTCTTCCACCTAAGGTAACAGCTAAGTAATACGTCCACAAGCAATACAAGAACGGTTCCTCTAAGTGTTCAAGGCGATCAGACAACCGGACTATTAGTTGTAAATGAATTACTAGGTTGATTGTACAGGCATTCTTAAGTTTAGTCTATATTCGCATGATTTCAATGCCACTCGGAATTATAGTCTTGTGGATGCTCTGTGAATTATAAATTATATGTACTGGCTGTTGTACATTAAGGTTTAACGCCTTTCCGCCGTAGTAACTTCAGATGAACTTGATACATTCGTTTTACTGATGAGTAGTTGGGTATTTAGTTATTTTCACGTGGAACGTCACTCACGCATGATCGCAACTTTTGCATTCGAAATAGTCTATACAATCAGTCCCCTTCGAAATAAAATGGTAAACTTCCGTTTGGTTTGCACGGAAAACAATGTCCCTAAATTCCCCAAATCCCACCGTAGTGGAAATTTCCTTTCCAGTGTCAACATACTCATTCATGTTGCCGCTTGAATGCAAATGTTTTGCAAACCATTGCCATCAAAATTTATGCAGTAGCGCAGGTAACGCGGGTTCACACACTACTCTTTGGTAAATCGACATTATCCGCATTGTTATGGACCACATTCTCTAAAATAATTAACTACTAGTCGTTAGCATCAACAACGGCATCCAACTATTTCAACACTTGTTTGAATATCTAAGATCAACGGGGCCCTTCGTAGACATTTGTTTCTTTGGCGATTGGCGTGCAGCTGGGATTCGGCTGTGCTGAAGGTTCGCCTACGTTCGTCACCCTATCGCCTTGTGCTATGTTCGTTGAAGTCGACCTGCTCTACTGTCAGTAAACTTTTGAATAAAGTTTGTTTACAGATTCACCAGTCTTCATTACGACTTCCGAACCACATTACTATAAGGCTGTACAATCCTGGGCACAGGAATCAGCCATCGGACAGGCTAGGATTGTGATATTAGTGGTGCTGTTCCATGGAATAATTGATTTTGCTGCTTTGTGATATCTGTTCGACATAGTTTTATACCGTTGACTTAATTTTACATTTGAGTAATTATTTATAAATCGATAAATAACGGCGGATTTTTGTCCTGGTTCGGTAATTTTCTCACAATTTGTAATTGTGATAAGTTTGTCTGTTTTACGCCGTATTCTGACATTTCAATCTCCAAATTGGAGTTCGGCGATGTGGGTGCGAGGACAATTGCTGTGGTATGTTTCGGATGACCCGGAATGCTGGCTAACGCAGCATGAGCTGTGATTCTGGTTGGCAAGCCACATCAGTTCATATACGCGGTTTACCGACTTGATAACTGAGCTTCTCATGCCATTTTCTCCTTACTCCATTGACATTATTGTTATACAGTTCAAAAATAGTCGTTAGGATGCGAGCAGGAAAACAGTTATGATGCAGTGCTTTTGTATCAGAAGGGAAGTGACTAGAGAATACTTTCATTACTGTCTAGATAGGGATCTCACGCCATCTCATTTACTGCACCAGTTGAGACATTTGGGGGCACAATATAAGATAGACGATGTGTTCACGCGCAATCTTATGATGCAGTGATTGTTAGACTTTGTACAAGCAATTACTTCACCGTCCGTATCCACGGGTCCTCTAAATGGATTGGCAATATTTTCCGACTCATTCGTCGACCATCTCCTTTGCAAAGTATATCTGTTAGAGACATTTTCAGAAAATCTAACCGTCAATCTTGCAGCACAATTATGAGCGTAGGAAAGTAGGCTGAGAAATTGGACTTTACTCTTTTTCCACTTATCAATAATGTACATATCTGCCAATCCCTTGAGTTAAACTCTTGACATTATTCTATACGAAAATCTTTTTGACCAGTGAGCCACTGATGTCACACTATGTACAGCAAACTCATATCGGAACACTGAGCATCGGTAACTTCTCTGTCCTCTAGTTGCTCTGCCTTTGCATACTTGAATATGATTGCTGTAAACAACTGCAATTTTTGGTCATTTTCAACATAAATGATTCTGTATAGAATAAGCTGGGACGTTTTTCATCTGTGTGTTGAGAACACTGGATTTTTAATCTGGAATCCCACCACACTTGAAGAATAATGGACGATATTGTGTTGTAGATTAGAACATGTGACACTGTTTACATCAAGTGAAACAAAAAAAATTGCATTCATAAACGAAACAGATTTACAAATCATTAATAGGCTTATCACAACATAGCAATTTCTCCATAGAATCTGAGTGAGGCACGTCATGTGTTTGTAGGTTTACCGAGCCATTTGTGGACTCTGACGATGTATTATAGCCATGCTGTGAAGAAAATAAACGTCACTTAGCACCCTTCAGTTTTGTGGCCTCGTTACAGAGTCGTGTCGTTCCGCTTCCTGTCAAAATGTCCTACTTGACCATTTTATTGGTGCCACAATGAAGGCAATTTGTTACGTTATCGAGATCGGTGTGGACAGCTCGTTCAAACTTGTTGTCCAGATTGAGGTGTTTCATGATCTGGAAACCTGTTTCGTTCTGAAAGACATTTTATCCGGGATGTGCAGGCCGTTTGGTGTGACTCGACACAAAACATTCGCATCATACGGGTTTTGGTCAGATGATTACGGCTTAGGGTGACATGTTAATACATGTGAGTACTGAGCGAGCTGGGCGGGACGGGGTAAGCGGCGTAATGCACTCCTTCCTAGTATCGTGTTTGTTCGCAGACTGACTTATCGAGTGCTGTACAGACTGTAAGTGGAAAATTTTCTCATGGCTGTTCAGAATGGATGGCATCATTTCACCGTAGATACGTCAGATTTATGAGTCCTAGAGTGACTATTCCAAACTGTGTGTGTGCGTGTTTGACTGACTGGTCTTATTGAACTACGTTGTAACACTCGGAATTAGAGACTTCGAGTAAGCTTCGAAATTGTACCTGAATTGAAACCATCCACGTATGTAATAAGGAGACGACCTCGGACTGTTTGCAGTAGGCAATTTTTATTCATGTAGCAAGCAGCCACATTCATAGATATACAACAGTATTAAAGAAATCACAATTTGTCATTGACTGGTTACACTAATACCTGCAAAGTCAACCTGTAAGCTGATTGGTGCAATACAGAACAAAGAACTTGGTAAATAACGGAAAGTGTAACATTGAGGCTTGTCTTGTCTAATCTTGATGTGGTATCTTACCGTGACGTTTGGATTGACCTCTTGCTGGATCGTCTGTTGTGTCAGAGTTTGGATAAGCGGTGAATCGAGTAGATTGTCACCACAATCTCCCAGACTTACTTGCAACATGTGGTGTCGCCACGCCTGAGGAGAACGCTTTCTTCCCAGCATAACCACAAAGATCATTTTGAACATTTTTTGTGAATTTATGGTTTATGTACCGGTGCTGTTTTGTGCACGACAATAATTCGAATCTGTCGGTAAAACACGGTCGGTGGACGTAGACCTATCAAGTCTGTGCGCTCTTGACTGTTACACACGAACATCCGTTTCTGAGCCTCGTTTGCTTGAAGGACCTATGTCAGATAGTAGTACTCGCTGTTCTATGATTCATCTTCCAAGTGAGCCCACCGCACCCGTTGCTGTTTCGTCCGACTGGGCGGTAGATTCACAGTACCAAGTTGACTGGGATAGAAGCAACACAATACGTGCGAATCCGTCATGAACAGGGCAGTGTTACCTTTGTACAGTGGCTTATAGTGAAGCAAGATGCGTCACCAGTAAGTTACTGCAATATGGTAAGAATCCAGGCTCTCACGAAATGCTGTCCGCATCCTGTCTCACTACTTTAGCGTGACCGGTTTTTGCTTGCCCTCATGATGGTTACCACCCTTGTTGTCAACACAGCTCGAATTGGGATTGTGACCCTCGGGTATCACATGAACAATCTCTAAACAGAATATCCAACCTAGGGAAAAATGTTAATGGAGGTAAGTGCAGGAGATTGCATTTTGTGAACATGGTTACTATACACGTTGGGGTATATACATTCAATATAGCGTATTTTCTGTACACGTAACGTAGCTAGTA
>JTDE01002945.1:63084-90921 GCA_014338405.1 Paragonimus skrjabini miyazakii | reverse complement strand
ACTTCTAATGAACTCATGGGGCTATTCGAATCGTATATATATATATATATATATATATCACTTCGACAGATGTATTTTTGTCGATAACGAAACGGCATTCTCTGACCAGATGATACTTCAGAAATATTGGCTTACCTATCTGCTTCATGCATTGCTCTTTTGCAGATAATTAAATTTTATGGGCTCTTGTACGTCCACCGGAGTATCGCGTGCCGAGAGCCCAATACGTAGTTTGTCTACGAGCCGTTCGCACGATTGTTTTGGTCAACCCAGACGCATGAGTCCAACCAGACGGCTCTCCTCTCTTACCCCCAAAGGCTTCGACCAGAAGCATATACAACTGAACCAGCAGATGGGTTCTGCAACCCAGTTCGAAAATTCTGTGGATTTACTCGAATTGGGCGTAGGTAAGTTGAATCCAAGAGGTCCCATCCTGAATCCAAGCACACGTACCCAACATGTAGACAGACAAAAGATCGCGAACATGCTGAAAGGCTTGAACTCAAGAGACAAAAAGTAGGGCAACAGTTAGGAGATAGACAATCAAAAACATAGACTGAGACTTACAGATAGACATACTGATAGACAAACAAGGAGAATGATAGATAGGCGCAAAGAGTAACTCGTTACTAAACGGTGTGCCACAAAAAGATCGACGTATTCGCGGAGAATAAAGCCATATATATAAATATATATACATGTTCATATATATTTATAATTATATATTTCCAACACAACATGAAGGTTTGCTGTGAGATGTTGGCGGATCTCTTGACAAGTTGTAAGTATTCTAGTGAGCTATTGTTAGCAAGACTTCATGACCGGCGAGGCAACCATCATCTAGGTAACCATGATTATCTTTCCTTTGTGTTTGTGTCTGTCCGAAATGGGTAGAGTTTGCCACTATATAAAAATGAATATAATATTTTTGATTTAATGTTTGGCAACACATGTCAAGTGTTTGATGACTTTGCGTGAATCGCATTCACCTTTAAAGAACCCTACAAATAATTACACGTTTGTAGCAGTTGCACAATACACTATCATTTTACATTATCTACCGTGAGTGGTTTCTTGTTGGGACGTTTCCGACATTGCAAAATATCAGTGCTCAATTCTTTCCCTAAACTGGGTTGTTTCAGCAAAATCCCTCATCCGTAATGGAAGTTGGCTACCGTTCCATTTTGGAACAAAACATTTTCAGACTTGCAACAATTATTTAGCTTCAAACTGGGAAATAATCTAACAAGTCCCGAAGATCTGTTACGTGTCACTAAGTTAAGCTGAATGAATCATCGCTTCAGTGGCAGAAAACCAAAGTGCATCATTTTGAATGCAAAAATTACATACAGAAATATCACTGATTCAGTATCTCAAAGCATTACGGTACATGACAGTCTACTGTCCGCACTTCCAACTCAGTATGATGGTTACCATTAGGTAAAGTTCAAAATGGCCTGTAAAACTTTCGACCCAATGAAGTGACATCAAACATATATACATGATTCCATCTGTCTACAGAAGGTTTGCTGACACCTCAATAAGCGATAACAAACACATCACACTTCTAATCCTGCAAGCTAGTCCATGACTCTGCCCTCACATACAATTCTACCGTGATCCATTTACTTGGCAATAACGTTAGCTACTCCTGAAATGTTTTATCTGGAAACCAGAGAGCAATTGGGTGTATCACGTCACAAACCACTTCACTATTTTGGTTGTACATCACTGAATTGAATTTGCGCGACTCAACTCTCCTTCATTCAGTATTCCTCATCTTTCATGTAACAGTATGGCTGCCCCGGTGACAGTTTCGATAAGCACAACTTCACATTTATGAATCTGTAAAGCAGTTCCCTAATTTGAATTAATTTGACCTGATTGACAATGATTGAACGTGTTTCACCTGCATGCCTTAAATGATGGACAGTCTTTCAATTACAAACCAACTTCTTGCTCCCTGAGCTTAATCACGTTTGATCCAGCAGTAACTAAAATACCGTCTTGTGCAACTGTTTGAATATCGTCGGTAGTTGAACGAGGAATTTATGCGAACATTTTCTCTTATCCAAACTTGTTTCTCTCTTTTCAGTTTGTTTGCGTGGTTGATAACAACTCATAGTTACTTATCATTCCTTGGGTGTTCCACCGTTGATCAAATAACTTTCCCTCAGTTGTCAACAACTGACAATGCTTATTAAAGTCCACAAGTTGGGTGGTTTCACGCTTTTTATTGAGAATGATAAACTGTCAAGTTCACAGTCACCCAGGTCATGTTGTTCACTTCTGCTCCAGTATTCCGATTCAGTATGGCCAGCTTTTTGAAGAAATGGAATGTTTAAGTGGTATGAAACTTTGAAACGATAGAAACTACTACAGTTTTCCCTTGGATTTCACGTTCGTATTTTCTTTCTTTTATTCTCTCTCACCCCCACTCACCTGTGTTGTATTTCTGCGATTGGTGGAACATTTTGATATTAGTCAACCTATCATTTGACTTATGGATGTACAATTCATATACGTACACGCATAGAATACACAGTAACTCGACTTTGCACGTCTGTCAGCCTTTATTGACAGTTGAACTTCACGTTACAAGATTTTAGAAATGATAACACCCCTAGAATAATTAAAGTGGTCGCTACAGACATTGTTTTTGGATGGCTTGGCTGTGTACATCTTTGCCAATAATGTGCTGTGGAAAAGAGCAGCCGCTCCAGTCAGGGTTGTGAGGGGAAATACTGGGCTAACTAGTCTTCGTGGCTTGAGTGATCGAAGTGCACAAGACAGCTTCCGTATAGTTGGTCCTTCTACACCGTTTGGACTCATAATCCGTCCTGTCGTTCAGCGGGGAAATTGTCTGTTTAGTTCAGAGGCACAGATCATATAGCATACGGAATGGAAGTAGGTAGGTTGCTCTAGTCGGAGGGTTGGTTTATCTGAGGGTCAGTAGAGGTCTTCTTCGATTGGCATAATACCGGACAGCATGACCGTTGTGCGTCGCATAACAAATCGTAACATCCGACCAACTGGACCGAGCCATTTGGGCAAACACGTGTGTGTCCAAATCGCCACTCTATAGAGCCCTGGAAACACCGAACCAGCTGAGACAACTCTTAACACATTGTCTGGCGATAGATCAGAAAGTCTGTTAGACGCACAATTTCTAACGATCTGACAAAGTGACCATAGCTTTATTGGTGGATGAGGACTTTCTTAAAAATACTACACAACAATACGGTTTCAACAAGAATCTGCCCAACTATTAAACTTCATTTGACCCCACTGCATCTCACGGACAACGCAAAAGGCATTGCCCACATTGTAGCAATAAGTCATTCCGTCCTGTTAACTAGTCAAAATATTCTGGGTCACCTTGCAAACAAAATGGAATACTTTATAGCGGTTATGTTACGACAAATGAAAATATGTTTTTCAGTCTATGTTGAGCAATTGTTTGAAAGAAGCAAGACATGCCGTTTGAACGAAGAAGGCTTTCCGTGTGTTAAATCGTCAAATCAATAAGCATGCTTTACCTTCTCCTGATACCGTTACTATACACCGTTACAAACCCTCACTTTGTATATAGAAGCAAATGGTAGTTAACCTATCACTTCTATGGTGTCAAGAGTTTGTAGTCATAAGTTTATATTATTCATTAAGTGGTTGTTATTACTAGTTGATTGTTTTAGTTATGCTGTTTATATAAGTTTATTTATTTCCACTATCTTGTGCTTTATCTTAAAGTGCATATTAGCTTCCGTTTATTTCCGCGTGCTTTACTGTAAGACCGATATTGTCTACAGCGTTAGTTTATTACTCGACCAGTTTAAAATTTGAATTTTGTCTGTTTGTTTTTTACTGCTGATGGTCCATTCCAATGTGACTGGTTCTGTGTGCTACTCTTATTGCAGGCGATGACTCATCTCTAGTTTACGCCTATTTAAATCGATGTATGATCACAGCCCCTGTATTGTAACCGATGAAGTCGGCTTAAATGTCTCTGCAGAATATAGTTTACGTAATCTTCTTTGCGTGTTCAAAATGGAATAGCTTCTGATGGTCAACCCTTAGGCCATTTTTCAACCAGCTCGGTCTTATAGGGCTTTCGTTCGTCCAAATCATGTGTTATAGTTGGTAGATTGGCCCGTAAGTGTTTTATGCCAATTTTGTTTAGCAGCTCGTCACTATCGGTGTTGGCTACTGCAGACTTTCTACATAACCCCTCTAATCTCCACAAACGTCTCAAAATTGGTTTGCGTTTTCTTGTTGGAAAAATCTATTGATGGTTACGCTTAGCTTTGGTTCGATGCTCTGATGTTACTTACTAATCATGCGCTAAGTTTGTGCCTTTGAGATCTTCGTCGTTTAGTTTATCCTTAACAAAGAATCCATTGCTGTTAATGCTAGTCTTCTCATTTTTAAGAAGAAATTCATCTCGTTTGATTCACCTGTAAGGCACAAGTGTACGTAAACTCTTTTCAAAGGGAGCGAACTGTTTGATTTTGTAATTTGTCAGGCGACGTGTAATCTGGCTGAATCCGTGAACATCGGCATCACCGAGTTAATATCTCATGTTTGATTGGTTAATATAGACAGCAAAACGAAACCTGATTGGATAGCTGGAAATGTGCCCTGTACAGTGGATTTCGGAATAACAGTCAAACGAATTGGTCTATCAGAATCAGTTTGTCAACTCCACTGCAAGCAAATAGTCTGCCTAAGAGTCGGTAATGTTCGATCACCATAGCCTCAACACAGACAAGTAAATTTGGGTCAGCACTGTCAAACATAGCCTTATACACCGGAACAGAATCAATCGGTACAACTTCAATTGTCTTCAACATGTATTTAGATCACTCTTGAGTAGAACATCAAAATGAAAATATGGGATAACGAATGGAAAACATTGCTGTTGAATGGATGCCCAACAATTCTCTTTTGTCGCTCAACAGGTTAGCAGATTTAGCTTAATGTTTGCGTTGTCGTTATGGTGACCACTTCTTCTCCTAGTTGTAGCACAGCTGATTGTTTCCGTAACACGTTCTCAACCAAGTTACACTTCTGTGCACCCGGCATGCAGACACGTGATTTCGATATTGATTGCTATACGACTGATCAAGTGATGCCCGTCTAGTTACCAAGTGTTTCATTAAAATAACAATACGGAAACTCTACCGGCGTATGAGAACGTTCATGGTAAAAAGTGTCGGACAGAAACCTAAATACTGCAGCACAAAGGACAGGTTATCAACCAAGAGTGATGACTTCATATCGGTCAGATAAACGAAGACAAGGAATACGCGACGGAGTTGTACTTTTATCTTGTCGTTGAATGATCGAATTTACGGTCGGCTCACACAGTAAACCTGAAAACTGTGTGGATTGGCTGTCGGGACAGAATGGTAGTAAAAACACTGCTGTCTCGTAAAAAAATACAGTGAAACGGCACAGATTCAATCTGACGCAACTATCTGTTGGAAATATCATTTATATATCGTGCACCGCTTACACTAGAAAATTTCGTCTTTGTTGGTCAGTCTGAAGAAGTTTTACATAACTTTTCGCGATATACTTACTTTTTATTGCACAATGTAGGAGACATTTTAACGACTCCTATTATGTGTGTGTGAATAATGTAAATAGAATACTTATTACGTCACAACTGTTAATCGTGGCACTGTAGGAAGTGCCCACGTTTAGATGCCGGCAGCAAGCTTGTAACCAATAGTCTTGACTTTTAACCGATCAGCACATGCATTTAGCGATAGTGCATATGTTGCAGCCGACAGAAAATACTGTGATAATTGAGGGGATATACTGGAAACAGACAAGCGGGGATACACGAGGTGATACCGTGAGTCATCAAATTGAATCAGGAGGTATTTGATTGAACTCAATATAAACAGGTTTGATGTGATCGGCAGAAACGGTGTCGTTCAGATCAGCTATGATGTGCATTAGGGCATATTGGATAAATCAAAATGGGCCATCATACAGCGTATATGACTCGCTCCGATGACCTTCATGTCGGACCAAAATACGTATACTGCTGAAGCATGGATACACGTTTAGTCTGCTCGCATGTAGCCATAGTGTGATGGATTATCAAACCGAAAGTGCGAATATTCCAAATCTCAGCGGACGACCTCAACGCGAGGGAAAGATATGTCAAAACGGACACAGTGAGCGGATCGGGGACGGCGTGGGTGACCGGATATGTCACCGGTTAACGAGATCGGACCAATGGTCAAAGAATGGTGGGCGGATAAACCCCCGACAGGACGTTCTAATGACCCAGTGGCTGAAGAGTTGTCTGAGTTAGTACGAATACGGTTGCAGCAGAACTTCGTTTAATAAAATAATTTATCTATTGCCCAATTTACGAGCTCCCATGTCTCAAGTGCACTCGAGGTCATCAGCCGGGATTACAGTCCAGAACGCAGTAAAGTGTACATAAGCATTTCAGCCTGGCTATGTTTTTGGCTAACGTTATCTGCCGAGGATTTCCGCCTGTCGTTTCTCGCTTGTTGGCCTAATTTTGTTGACAGATGACTCGTTCCATCTCTGATGTTGTCCGTGATTCATCCGCTTTGGGCTTTAATCATATCTTACCGTCGCGGTGAGATATTTGACTAAGTGTTGGAAGTGGTCATCCATAACAAGATGATGACCCAAAAGTAAGGAAAGGGAACTTATCAAATAACAGGTGAACGTTGCACCACAATTGGTGGTGACGGTAGTGGGGACACCAAAATGAGAGACCTAACGTCTTATGAATGTCTTAATGACTTTTTGACTATTTTATTTACAACAGAAACAACCTTTGACTATCTCGTAACGATGTCCATAGTGGTCCAGCAATACCACAATGAACGCGGTTAACCTTTATGTTTGAAATACCCAACTAATCGATAAAACTAGAAGTGTGGCGATGAACTTTAAGACTTTGTCTGGGAGGACAAATACGTGCCCGAAGACGCATATCTTCAATCATACAGAACTAAACAGATCGTTTGGAAATCGAACTCCAAGAGTGCATGTTGTCGTGTATGACTCACCTCAATAACCTGTTTTACTCAAGTATTTTTTTATAACAAACCCGACGCCCTACATGAACGCTAAGTTGAGTGTTCACTTCACTGAGATCCATTTTTCTCAAATAGCCGGCCTTGATTGGTTATAGCCATCCGCAAATTATTGGTTGACTTCGTTCCGAGAAATCCACCCAATCGGATTCTTTCACATAATTGTTTCAACGAATCCATCTCAGCTATCGTTATGGAAACCTCGCCAATATTAAACTCTTAATTAATTCGCTGAGTAGTTTATACCAACGATTATTCTTTTAATACCATAAGTTCGTATTTCCGTTCTGTTTGTGGTTCTAAGTGATTACGGTTGTAGTCCAAACAAAGTCCCTTTAACGGCAGATAGAACTAAACTGGAATTTTGCGATGTTGACCAGATGATGAGTGCTATCTATGGGATCCTTAACAAGGAAAAGGCAATACATAGTACCAGTTAATGGCATTATCACTTTGCTATTGCCGGCTGCACACTTTTGGTGTCAGACTTGTGGTGAAAACAATAGTATCACTGGTTGTTTGACGATTGTTTACTCAATCTTCGATAATGACTGATTGGCTCGTGGCTTAATTGGAACACTTGAGTCCAAATTTTGCAGCTTAAATATAGTGCAAATCATCAATCGCGTACTTCCTCTTGGACCACGTAATCGAACCCACAGGTGGTGTACAATACTGCACGGTTCCATGAAACATCGCAAATTCTATTTTTAAAAATCTACGGAATCTTTGATTCTGTCTTTCGGCATGCTCCCGACAGGCTGATACATGTGTTCAATCAACTTTCAATGTCCTGGTTATAGCACCTGTAGTGAGCCTCTCAGCCTGTCTTCCTGTGGTTCACAGTGACAGGGTTCAACACAACATATTGATCGTAGTCGGGATCTGAATTCAGAAAATCCACCATATCTTCTTCCACAACGTCTGGGAAGTTAACCACAAAGTAGTAGAATTTACTAGCCCATGATTTACTACTAAGCAGCTGAAATGAAGATTCAATTTCGACAAACCGGATTTTTGGGTTGTTTTATCAAAAAGTGTACCCTAAAAACCCATCGAGTTAATAACCGATGAAATTGATTCACTGTTACAAACTGGTTCCTTTTTTGATTATTATGGCCTGAGCATCGCATAAATCATTTCACGCTGAATATCGCAACACTGAATTAGATTAAAATGATCGGGTTATTCAAGAAAACGATAATCGAAATGTAATTAGAAATCACAATGTAATGACTCTTAAATCCTCTGATAATCTTCGTTGACGTGATTTAGCAAGATACCATACAACGTTACCGTTATGAGCAAGGCACATGTTAATCCCCTTTCTTGATGTTCTCACATGCCGCATGTGGAAATCTTTTACGCATTGCTGTGTATACTGATGTTTTCTTCATTTAAGCTCATCCGGCTGTGTTGTTTAGCAGGGTAATAACGTGTTCGCTTCCACTAGTTCGGTAAACAGAAGCTCGTCGTGCTGTTCACGGAACGATTACAAAGCCGTTAATAACTTGCTACCTTTTTATCCTAGTATGTTAATATTTTGCGAGACTACGTACAAGCACATGATACATTTGACACATGTTTTTTATTATGCAAAAATCAGTACACTTTCTGCTATATTCCACCGATATATATGCTGTCTAGTAAAACTTTGTGATCATGGTATCTTGTCATCCGATTTATTCAGTAATGTTCATCTAGCAGATTTCTCTACTATATCCAGAATGAGTAGTGCTCAAGTACGAAAAACAGATAAGATCAGCTAACGACGGTTCAACTATGATACATGAAATTCGGCTTTCAAAGCATACTAACTTATAACTAAGACTCAGAGGGACTGGTAATCAACGAAACAGCTCTGATACATTTGTCTTCAGCTTTATGACATCTTAATTAATATTGTGACGCACATCTATCAGGACTACGTGCCTGATCTTGAATAACACCAGCCGCACGCATTTGATATAGTCCAATTGGCTGGCATCACAGGTGTAACCACACGCGCATGTGTATGCAGGGAGATGACCTGCCATACTGCGAAGACCCTCACTCCCTCCCTGTCTTACTCCTTCGGATTTATACCAGGTGAGAAGTATTCGATGGAACTGCAACTGGTGTCGCTCAAACCACCTATGACGACGTTTTTATGCAGACGTACTTTGGCCTCAGTCACTGTGACAGACTAAACCGAGAAAGAGTGTTGTCAACCACGGAGATGGTTTGGAGGGACGGTGACTCTTTATGTGCTACTTTAATTGGGGCATAAACCGACGGATGAGATGTGTGACACGTAAGGGGAGGAGACAACGGTACTTTTTATCGCAGTATTACTTGTGTAGATTAACATGCTGTGACTTCGAGTTAAATCTCACAAGAAAATTGTGAAGCAGATTCATAAGGAAATTATATGAATTATGGTTAATTTTTCAAAACGAGAAGGAATTTAAAAGAAACTGATTGAAAACGAGTACTAAATTTCAGAAATCCCTGATACAGTGTGAAAGAGTGATACTGGGGAGTGAACATATCTTCCAGTAACATGTGTGCGTGCTTATACAGATTGCCGTTGTTTAAGGTGGCCTTTTATAATGACACTTTTGCATGTTAATGCATTTTATTGCAGTTATGTGTGTACAACACATCCAGTTAGATCATACAATGTGATTCGGGGTTCTAACAGCCTACAAAGTGTGAACATCCACGTTAGACATCAGCCAAAACGTTTTAAAATATCAAACAAATCATTTTCATTCAGTGCATCATGTTAATGAAGCATAAAGAACAAACGGAGAGGAGGGGAGGAAATCGCTAGAGTTCGTATACTCATTGGAAATATGTTATTAATTTATGTACTGAATCATAACTGTCGATGTCTTTAGCCGTATGCGATGCATATTGTTGGTTCCACAAATTGACAGGGTGGTTGAAGCGACAAAGATAGAACATAATGTGAAGTCTGAGGCTACAGTGCTAAGTCAGTGACAACTGCTTTTACCAAGTCTCAACTATAGCAGTTTTGGCTGTACGATCCAATTCGTTTCCACCCAAACCAATTAAATTTGGTGTGAGAATATTATCTCCTAAGACACCTAAATGCCCAAAGACCAGTCGCTTGATAGTTCGTTTGCTTTTATGTTCATCATACATAAACAGGTATGCCCAAGCACTGTTTAATCGTTACATAACATCAACATTGGTTTGCTGCTGAGAGTATGTCTGATCCTTCGTTGAAAGAGTTTCAGACAGTTGTGAACAGTGGTGGTGTTGTGGCGGTGTTGTTTAGTTGAAAACGTCTATCTGAACATGAAAGCTGAGAAGAAATATCAGTGGTGTGTGCATTATATCAATCAACTTCCCAAGCGCCTCTAAGTATCAGTATATAGTCGCGTTCTTCCACAAACCATCAGTACTACAGTCATAACCAGTTCAGTTAGGTAACTTTAGTAACCAGGTCACGCATACCTACCCGTAGACAAGACCAATCATATGAAAGAGTACGTTTAATCTCAGTTTGGTGCCCCTTAAATCATGTGCTCTTCTTTGAGTGACCGTTGGATTGACTAACTATCAGATCGCTAGTTCTCTTTTCTTTTGTCATACCCCTTAAACTCTTCTTATCGGATCTTGTTTCTTTACTCAGGGCTCATGAGTCGATTGAAAGGCTTGTTCCGTCATACGATCAAGTATATAGACCATGTTATTCATCCACGCAACAGTGTAAAAGGTGCGTTTAGTGTAGGATCCTATGTTGAAGATTGCACCACCTATACTGTTAGATTATTTCCTGTTTTGCATTCGGTAAATCACTTTCGTTCAATCCTGTCACACTGATTGTTTGTTGTCAAATCGCACTGTATTTAGACAACACTTGTAGATTGCACTATTTATTAAACTGTTCGCATCGACCCAACTCCAAATCACCAATCAATTGCCGGATGATCTCTCAACAAACGAATTGTGACACCAACTCACAATTACCGTAGATAAAGGCAAACTAAACCTCTCTACTTTGTACTTAATAACCACTTTGTTTCGTAGCTCAAAAGTAGATCGATAGATCAATGACTTTTGTTAGAAGTAAAAAGATGTTTTGGCGAACAGTCTGTTTTCGGTTATTCATCTTCGGGCCAATTACATTTTATATCATCATGGTTGTCAAGCGATCAAAATCAAAAGCAATTAGTTACATAATTACATCACGAGACTGTTAGTTCATCGAGTCTCTAATTCCAATCTACTACTCCTTCGAACACAGGCAATGATGACATTCCACTGCGTACTGTCGGCCCCTTGATCACTGATGTCCAACTAGACAATGAGTGCATCAATCTTGGTGTGTCCCCTAACTTCTACAAAAACCTCGCCACATGCAGCCTGGGAGAGTACGCACGCGTTCCTACTGATACGGACTATTTTCACGCAGCACACACTCCTGAGGCCATGCGAGCAGCCTACACACGGTGAGTCACTCTGCAATTTGAGCCAGCCGATTGTTTAGTGAAATTTATCGATCACCACTATGCGGACAGTCAGGGAACAGAATATGTAACACGTTGACGGTCAAATTGAGATGGCAGAAATCACAGTTCCAGTTTCATGGAACATCAATCAGCTGACTTGAAGTGGCAAATCTAATTAGTTTTTACGCGCTCATGAGAAAGTGGTAATGTTACTTGTAAGCCGTCATGCTTTGCACGTACATATTCCGGTCTCCATGAGTTGACAAACGTCAGTGTCATGCAGACCACAATGACATAACTTTTATCACTACTGTAATATTCATTATAATTTGTAAATGCCGCTTTGACTCGCTTAATGGTAACCATATTGTTTTCTCACCAACGGAATTCCGGTCGAATCCATCGTGTCCAATACAAACTACGCTACTCGAGTACAATTCGTCATTTAGTGTTTCAAATATAATCTGAAGCACAGTTAGCACACGTTACCTAACCCGAGTATTTAACCATCTACATATAGCCCACGCGCGCTGGATCGATGCTTTTTGTCTGTTACTAGACTTGAGTACTTCGTATCACCATGATCACCGATTGACGTCAGCCAGGCCCAATGATAAGTAGACACGGCCAGAAGAGTATGTAGTAACCAGCTGTTAAATGGAGAAGTTCAGAAGATGACAATGTGAATGATTAGTGTACTGGTAGCTAATTTTGTGTTCCTATCATTGCACCAAGGCTGACAAAAGCTATCGGTTTCACGCATTCCTGCTCCACAAAACAGTTACTACGTTGACAATATTGTACCCACGGAGGTGTACTTTTCTATAATAATATTGTGATGTCTGATCACTATTCCGTGCTTCCAATAAGGCAGCTCGACGTGGAATCGAATGAGCCACTCTTCCTATGAGCTGCTATGGACGTACATCACACCAAGGTGAAATCTAAACTACACACTGACTGCGCGTTTCGTGAGGAAATATAGAGCTATTGAAAACCACATCGCCATGATACAACGGGTGTAAAATATAAAGGAGGATGTTAGCAAATAAAGGTTACATTCAGAAGAAACGACCAGCTTATTGTAACTCATTACACAACAACTTCGTTATCAATGTACGTTTTTGAATGCTGTAGACAGTTTTAGAAATATGGGTCTTGTTCTACTCTTGATGATGCAAACATTTCAACGGAGACTGAATCGCCTCTATCACAATTTCAAGAATACCACAAAATTACCCAATTGTAGTACTTGTCTGTCTGAGGAGTACGGATGCACGATCCTTCGCGAGTGTACGAAGGCAAGTAAGGACACATTCGTGAACATAGCATTCAGTCGAAGTTGTCAGCTGCAAGAAAACATGAGAGCCACATCATTATCGGCTATCCGTGATGTCTTAATATAATAGAGCCAGTTTTCTGGTAGTTGGTACCAGAGCTTCTGTTGAACGTTTGCCGATTTCCAAACAGGATGTCCGATAAAAACACCCTAATCAATAACCAGCACTCGCCATTGTGCATGTACTCTCTGATTAGACAATATCTGTCACACGATCGAATTTTTGAAACTCCGATAACCCCTTGTTGTGACATCCTCCCAAGCTAAGTCTATCAACTTGATGCCAAGCTTCAGCCGTTCACGGAATCGATGATTTATCAAGCCTACCTTAGTCAAGTCTTTGCATATCCATTGGAGGATCTGGTGCATTATAAATTATTTAACGGACTATTTTCCAGTTCTGTTCCAATCAGTCAGGTTGAGGAAAGCGATAGAGTTTTCAATATTCTGGTATGATTGTAAGAAAGTCCACTTTCCAAACAACGTATTAATCTGAATGCCTGCGGGGTATTGTATGGACCATGACAATGGTGAATGTCGCATTTCAGTGGTAAACTTTAATTGCGTGAGGTCTATTATACTGCCAGCCGGTATTCATGTTCATACCGCTCGTTCTGGTAGACAGTTACTGCTAACGGTTTGCGCGTATTTCTATGAACGCCGGATAAGTCTAAATCATTCAATTTCTAATATCTATATGGCAGTCAAACATGCACTCACCTAACATATGAAATCTATCGTAGTCACCACGGTCAATCGTGTTCATTGAGGAACTGACTCGGTCGTCGTCGCGAAGATTGGCCATAAGTGCACATCACATCGCATTACTTCCCACACAACATATCACACTAATGTGAACATGAGCAACCGTATATCCACGAAGATCACTTTCTAGATGTAGTGGTTTTAGAATGTAAAACGTTGAATGTAAAAATGCTCCTTCACTTATACGCACAGTTCACTTTAAGATTTGAAGCACTGACCGAAAAAATAGTCTTGTTTCATTATATTTGTGAAATTCAAAAACTATCTTAGTTATTGCATTGTCACTATGAAAGACAGACTCACTCACTTTAGACGGAGGGTGGCATCCTATTCGGATTAGCCTGTCACGGTGACCAAAGTCAAAGGACGCCTGTGCATAACTATCAACACAAGTGGTCTGTGCTGGTTCCACTCACACACTACGAATTCAATGTATACCTGAAGAAATAGGATCAGGATGTGTGTGAGTGAGGCTTCTATGTCCAGCTGGCCAATGCTGGTTGGCCAATTGATAGGCTAGCAGGAAAGTAAAACTCATATCTCTCGAGAAATAAAGAGAAAGAGAATTTAGTGGCAAGATCTAAACAAGGAAGAACAATATTGAAAATATAGTGCAAGACGTAGTTCAATATAGGACTACAATTTAATGCACTCTAGAAGGAATATGAAGAGGGGGGGAAATGTAAGGTTAGACTGAAAGAAAACATAAATAACATTCACCATGCAGCACACCAATAGACATCTAGGTTTATGAAAAGTGGAGCGGGTAAGTTACCAAACGACGGTGACCTTTGGCCGATGCAAACGATAAAAAGCGGATATAACAGATATAACCTGCTTAAGTATAACGCACTCGCTGTACTCGTTGCCGACGGTGTACTATGATTACGTTAGTGATCGACTATTCTGAGGCGGCCAGCACATTCGCGGCCTCATATATCGCAACGCCGTCTTGTCAACACGACCTATAACCTCTTGCAAACTGTGCGCTGTCGTTCTCGGTCACACAATATTTGCTCAGTAAACTTGCAGAAGCCTGTCCGAATCATATTCCTCCATGCCGTCCGGTAAAACGCCAAGACTTCTCAACATCTAAAATCAACGTTGCAACGCAAAAGATTTGCCTGGCTAACATCCTGGTAAGTCCGCTTTCCACTCTCTCTCGCTCACACACACACGCATCTGGAACAACGTGTGTGTACGAATTACAAGGTTGAACTGACCATCAGCTGTGAAATCCGGAGCGGCCAGCTTGCTTATGCGATTTCATTTTAGACGCAAACCGATCTATGGTTTTTCGGAATGTGCTCAAAGTGAATCCCCCTACCAGTGGTTCACATCGTGATGGCGAATCTTTCACTGTGACCAGACTCCAATAATGAAAAATATTGTTTTACAACTCGATAAAACTTCGCTTCACTAAACAATCAATCAACCGCATCTCTCCAGAACTGCGTTACTACAGATGGAAGTTTTGTTGATGTTATGTTGTTAGGTGAACACAGCTAGACAGTCTGTACAGAAACCTGTAGTCATCGGTCATGATGCGCAAAAAATACGAACAGAAGATACTTAACGTAGACAATGATCTGTTCCGAAAAACCACAGTGCTCCCACCAACCTTTTTTTGCGAGGGCTTTCAGCCGTCAAATGTCTTCTTACATTTTTCTGTGCATCATCAAACTGATTAGCTTGAATAAGTTAAGTTAGTGTGTATTTCACAAGTAGACTGTTTCGCATCTCTCTACTTTAAGTAGTCTACCAAATTGGCCTCCTGGTATCATTCTTTGAATGTTATGCAGCAGCCTGTTTACCGTCTAGTCACATGACCAACTCAGTAGCGCTGGTTTGAAAAACGACCTTGAACTTCACGGGCCAACCGTGTGATCCAGTTTACTAACGTAGACAGACCCTAGGTCTAGCGTGGAAAGAGGGACAGACTACTCAACATCAGACCTATTTAATACGTAAGATTCCTGTTCTTTTTCCTTGAAAGAATCAGTAGAACTTTCCGGACGAAACATTGCAACTCTTCGGAATGGGTTATTTGGTAGTGAGTATATTGGGCGAAGCAGATGACGGATACATACAGCTTTCAGATGTGACATTGTTTCGCGATCAAAGCCTACGACGCAAACTTAATGCTGTTCAAATAACAAACGGGAGTAGTTGTGCAATCGAACTGTCTGTCAGGAGTTCATGTCGGTGTACAACATTTGAAGTCAACCACAAGTAGTAATGATTTTTATTAACTCTACGTCAATGTACATAGTTTCTACCTTATCAAATCAGAGTGGGGTGGACGCACAGATTTAGTTTTGAATTGTTTACACCAAACGAGCGAGAGCAAATGTAAAGCAACGGGTGACTGATTTCAGTCAAGTTCAAAGGCAGACGTATTTATGTTTCACTTTGAAAGTATGGCGAATGGCTTCAAACAACTGGCTCAATAGAAAATAACAGTGTTGGAACCAGCCTGTTGAAAAATTTTATTTTGCTCTAAGCGGTTAATCCTAAAGTCGATCTTTACGGAAGTGTATTATGATTAATGACTAGTGTGACAAATTTGAGAGTATCATTATTTGTATACTACTGATAATTCTCCGGACTTAGGCATACAGTTATGTATTTTTAACGGAACTACAGACACCACATTAAGGATTCGTTTCCAGTTGAATAACAAAGCAATCAAATACTTAGGGTTGTATCCAGCAGGTGTGCCAAATCACCGGAATCACTCCAAGAAGATAGGGTGTAACCTGGATGTCTGATTTGTAAATTATGGATGCAAGGACGAACGCTCATAAAGTCTATTTGTTTCACTCAGATCATTCTACCCTAACGAGACTTAAGAGTATCCACGAACAACTGCCGATAAATGAACCAGATAAACAGGGTGTCATTAACTGCGTTGACTGTTCGAACAACCAGTCATTGTGCACTAATTAGCCATGTCTCACTAAATGAGTTGTACTAGCGTTAGTCATCTATCCAGTAAAGTACTCCATTTTACTACGCCACCTCATGAACCAAATTTAACAATTCAGTTATTTTATATGGAATAAGGAAAACGAATGAACTGCGTTCTCAGTACGATGTAACTGACAGACTGAATTACCTAGGCAGATATCAGTGCGTTGGTGCACATGTTTAGGAGATGGACACGATCACCATCGTGCTCTCGCACTTAACAAATTTTTCTAGTCCTGCACAATGACGACAATGTTTAACTGAACGTTAAAACAGCCCAAGCGGTCCGGTTATATATGGAAACGAATGCAAGGTGAAGGTTGCTGATGACGTTTTCTACTATTTGAAAGTCACTGTACATAACTAATTGGAAAGCGCCCAAAAATACTAGTTGTGAACTATCGATTAAATTACCTTGGTAACGAGTTAACTCATTATTAGAAATGATAGATCACGATATGGGAAGTTGTACACGTTACACATTGGTCTCTATACACACCTAATCTGTGGGATTGACGTACCAGAGAGAACACAGCTCCACCGAACACAGAAAGAATGAAGTCACAGCGGCCGAGTGTGAACAAAGCATAATAAGCAGCGATCACGGCAACCACTGATCAAGACCCTGTGTTATATTTAACAATCTCCATACGCAAAGATGTCCGGAAGTAGGCTCAACGACAGATATTTCATGCTCCAAGCACCACGCAATCTTTTCCAGTGGACTATGAGTTACTCAACAAAGGCTTCACAAGTTACTTGATGGAATGAAATATGACGAACTTGTTCACGCCAACAAAACAAAGGACAAGAGATCGCATTTAATGTAGTTTCAGTTTGTTATCATTTAGAATCTGTTGTTCATCTGGTGATTCTTCCATACAGAATCAATGGTGTGCAAATTGCGACTGTTGAACACAGATAACAAATATGGTAAGTATCTTGAAAATTCATAGGACTGTGTATTGATGTACCTGTTGTGTGGGTTCTGCTTGTCATTTTATAATGTTTCATTCTTGTATCAATCTTGTTACATTTCTAGAATGCGACAACTGTACGAGGCGATTGAACAAGATCGAGTTGGTAAAGCAACCTTGCTTAAAAATTTGCACTACTCTATCACGGTCATGGAGGCGAGCTACATTGCTGAAAGACGGTTAGTACACAGTTCAAACTGCATTCGTTTTTAAATGATTTGTATATCTTATTGTTTTCTGTTTAATCCCATAGTTATGTCGAATGTGACACTCAAAGTATGCAGTCTGGCTAACGTGTAGAAGTGGTAACATTTCCGAACTGTTCATTCGTAAAATTAAAATAAACATCATTTCATCACATGTTTCAGAAACTAGTTCATTGTTGTGAATTCATCATTAAAATTGACTGTTAAATCACACGAACCTGTCTACACAACCTTTTGTTCCCACGGTAACCTGATAACCTCATGCAAATCCACTGATTCATTATGCACCTATCACAGCAGGTCACTTGCAGACACGACGTAAGATAACCATTCTTTTATTGCACGCAGTTTCGCCAAGTGTTTTGCCCTGAGATTGTTTCATGTGTGGTCAGCTTCTGATTTTCAACATAATCTATGTGGTGAACATCTAGCCAACATGTGAAACATTATCTTTTGGTGTTTTCTGCACACAGTGTTCAGGTCACTTAGATTTCGCACGCAACTATTAAACGTTTATCTTGTTAATGTATTGTTTAGATCAGTGGGACGGTACTTCCACTTACGATGTAAACGATGATTGGCGAAGTGCAGAAGCAAAATTGCAAGGCTTCAATTTACCGGCTACTTATTCAATTAGTCTATCGGTCAGTCGGTCAGTCAGTCAGATGGTCATCAGTAGAAAAAACCTGCGTGATCAGTCGAATTTAAAATTTGGTAAAATACTGAACAAACAAAAGCTACAATGAGCCAGAAAGGTTTGAATTTTTAAATAAAATTTCGACGAAGCCACATACTTAAGTGTTCAGTAGACCATGAATTACACAGTTTCTGTCGGTCCAAACAGCTTAAAAGTGTAGCGAAAATAAGCTCACTTTCCTAAAATATTCAACCCTCTGTTGGACAGGACCACTCAGGATGTGATTACCTCTCACACACACAAGAGTGCGATAGCGTAAAGGAAGTGCATTCTGGTCATGCCGGATCTTTAAGAGAACTCACATGTGCAATATTGATCCGTTCTTTCCTGTGAAAGTGAAACTGCTGAACATAATGTATTTTTGAATAAGGTACTGTAGATTAGAGAACAGCCATGATCGTTTAGTGATATGTTTATTAATAACAATATTGAAAGCTCTCAGTGAATAACCGGTATAGTTTGACACAAAAGAAACGAATAACCCTTGGATACGTGGATGATTTCTAAACCAAATTTGGAACTCCAACTAGTCTGACTACAATTTTCAATTATTAGCAGTGGACTTATTCCAGTATGAATATTTGTGATAAATTCGAATCAACCATTAAGTATGCCAATACAATGATACAATAGATTGGACTTCACTTAAACGATATTCGTCACTACGGTTTCCAGGACAATGGCATATTGATTGAGAGAAGATAGTATCCAGATGTAGGTGACGCAGTATAGTAACTATATGTATCACTACTGGCCTTCATTTTACTACGTGACTAAACGTGGATAGTTCAGTCGTGTACTCGACAATGCTGAAATTACGGTATTCAGTAAAACTCAATGAATATCATCATAACAACCATGAATGACCACTCACCATGGAAAATGATCAACGATATGAAGCAAAAGGCATTGTGAGGTCCACAATAGCGTGATATTGACTAGTATCTGTAATCTACAGAACCAACAATAGCACGTATTGCTTCTCTACTTACTAGCTAGTAAACTGTTTTTTGGAGTGTTTGCATGGAATCAGCTTAGTTTCAGGTTATTTTTCCATAACTCGCAAACTACATTAACCTTTCAACTTTGAATAAAGATTTATCGTGTCTGTTTCTTCGAGGGTTCAGTCGTCGACACAGCTCATATATTATGGAAAGGCCGAGCTTGCCACCCATAATATACAGAGCCTCATCACCACCTTCGATCGAGTGCACAACTGCAGTGACGTAAGAACAAAATCTGGACTGTGACTGCAACAGGCGTTCTGACGAAACCAAACTAGAAAATACATACACTCATGCACAATTACAAACATGCACACAAAAACAGTCAGAAAATGCTGCCTCATTTCTAGACTTGAAGAACATTTTGTGTAACTTCTTATCACTCTCATCCCTGGCTGTAGGCGACCTACACAGTAATGAAACTTGCTAAACATACAGGGCCAAAAGCAAGCTCTACAAGCTCAACAGAAAACACTGCTAAACTAAGGGATACGGTTAATTTTCGAGGTTGTAGTCAATAGTCTGTGGTACTGCTATGGGCATTCCACCATATACTTACAAAATAGTTCATTTCCCACATTACCAGTATGATTGACTACCACCGGCTTTTGAAGCAGATGCGTATGTAGGAACTGCTTCGTACATGTCTGTCTGTTCTCCACACCTGAAATTTATCATCGGAATGATGCGGAATATATTAGGATTGGACTGTCCAGATGACTGAACATTACGTAGCGCTGCGCAGAATGCATCGCCTGCAATACCATTGTGACCAAACTTAGATTCCTTTCTGTGTTCCTTGTATCAATGACCTACCCAAATATTTTGGGTATCGTCGTAGATACATATAGGAGTGTACCAAAATGCAGACATGCTATGACCTTTCCGACGACGAATTGCATAGACATCACACAATGCAACCATCTGTGAATCGAGTTACTGTGTGATGTCCACAACAGTCGGTTGAACTTTGGAATTAATTGTGACAGTCGATCATTCACCATCTTGTAGTAATCGAACTCGTGGGACTTATAGCAGATAACGAACCACCTTAAGTCCAATGCAAGCTTCCATACAGTAGAAATCGAAGATGTGGAGCTATGGATACAGTTACGACTTCAGTGTATTTCTGATGGCAGTTGGTTAGGGAATGTGAGGCAAACAGCTGTCTATCACCGTGCATCGTGAATAGATCGCATTTTCCACAGTTGTCAAACTGACGGCATCAAGATACTCATGAGACTCTATAGTCTTGTCATTACAGCCGATAGACGCATGGTCATGACATGCCTTCGTTTGCGAACTGGTAACCCACAATCGGCGGTTACCAAAATTACTTATCCGTGTTTCTTGTTCAAACCACGAATTAAGGGGAGGATGATCTTTCTTATATGCAGGAGAGTGGATCAAGCTCAGTTTAGTACGGATGGTTTGCCTCGGAAGTGAATATGCACAAACCCCTTCACGTCAGTGGTTGGCCGAAGGCGTGCATTAAATGATGTGACACAAGTATGCTGGGCGGTGGTATGCGTCTACTGAGTCACTAAAGATACGGAAACTCAGGAGTCTCGGGGATTTTATGAATCACAATAATATGGCAAGTACGAAATTTTTATTTTGTTATAGAAGTGGAACATACTAGCAACACCAGATAGTGTAGACGACTAACATTTACGATAGCTAATTGGTACCCAATCTTACACAATAACCTTTGAACTGTCGACCCAGGGTATTCCCAGGTTCCAATGACAACAGAAGGAATTAGGTGTGATATGCCTGTGACGGTTTCTAGTTTTCGAGGACATATACAAGTAACACTGGACTTTATTTGCTGCTAGATATGATGTTTAAGTGGTATTGGACAGCTGAGACGGTCAATCAACACGGATCGGTTAACAGATTAGTCCGATTGCTTTTCTTGTTGCATAGCAAAGTTCATAGCTAACAAGTCGGAAGGGAATGATGACATTTCTGCTACATTGTGAGAAACACCCAACCCATATTTATGCGCACAACTAAGGAGGCATTTTTGACCGTTGATATACTTTCACATACACACAAATACAGACATACACACGAATATAATTTAAAGGATTGATTGCACTCATACAAAAGATATGATTATATAAACTAACAAAATTATTTTTTAGTCCTACTTTTTCGAAGCTTTGCCAGGAATTAATTTGCGAACTTCTTTATGTTCTGGGTGAAAAACTTCTGTTTCCTTCATCGTTTGACTTCATCATATTGGTGCATTTCTCTTCGCGTTAATTTACTCCTATGTCGTTAGTCAAACTTTCGTACAACTGATTAATCCGGTGAATCATAAGTTTGTCGACTCACAATTCATTCGCTAACTAACCGATTCGTGTAATTTGGGCTAGCGTACTCAACACAACTTCCCAACCAGACGCTGAAGAAGAGTAAGTTTTCATTTTACGCAAAACACACTTTGTCATTCTGTCTGCGACAGTCGATTGTCAGTATAGCTAACATCAGCAGTCTATGAGAATTTTGCCATTATTGATTTCAGCACCGAATATTTCGCTCATTTCAAGTATTGAACAGAAAAAACTCTTTCCTCACCGTTGGAGTGTTTTCATACTACTTTTCTGCATGCATACTTTTTCACGTTAAATCTTTTGTCGCGTCCGTTTTCACGGACTTTTTTCAAAGCACATGCATAAATAACGTAGAAACTCCAAAAATGGATCGATCAGACCAATAAAGCAAAGTTTCTCCTTGAAATGAGGGCCACTTATTGTTGTCTACTTCGGTACTATGTCTGGTTGCACACAAACGAAAGCAACTGATCTTGTCCGAGGATCATCAGTATTTCGGATCACATGAAATACATAATTTGCTTACAGGACGCTAGCAAAAATAGCAATTTACGATGGTGTGGTCTAGTCTAGTATTTTCCGGTTTGGCCTCGGATAAACCGGAAATCTGGTGTCAATCTATCTTTATGACATGCATATCTCTCGATTAGAATTCTCAGTACAACAACAAAAGACTGATTCATATCAGTTTGCTCTATAAAGTTGAGATTGTAATTAGTATGAGCAAACCACACCCCAATAAACTCTACCCAAGCACTGGTCGATAAATCAATTTCTCATTCGACCACACTAATTATGCTAGGTTTGCATGAAACCTATGCTAGGATATTTACAGTCATCAATATAGTTAAAAACTCGAGAACGTACGTTAATCGGTGTATGTATTTGGTTAAATAAATCCGCCTATTTCATGGTTGGCCAATGGCACACTGGCAGCTGCCAGCTGGTGAAGCGTACCAACAGAATGTTCGTCCAGTGCGAATTAGTAAGGCGCTAGGTTGATCACGTGAAAACGATCGATTAGAGTTGGGAAGTAGTCGAGGCTTCAGACAGACACATATTCTTCTTAGGCCTCGGAACGGAGCAGGTATTAAACTAACCTCAATTGTCTTCAAAAAATAAGAATGAGAAGAGTTGAATTTAAATTAGTTTCTGAACTGTCAGCATACTCATTTTTGACTCCGGATCTGTAACATAAACAATGATTTACTATCCATTTTATCATTGCCCATATGATAGACGTATTCGCGAAGAAGAAGAGGACTTATCCGAGGCAGCCACCGAATACGTTCCAAACGAGGTTCGAGATTGGTTGGCGTCCACATTCACTCGAACACAACCCATTGTGGGCATCGGAGACCAGAAACCACGATTTCGCAGTGTGGCTAATGCAATTCGAGCAGGGATTTTTGTCGAAAGGTTCGTTTATTTAAACTCGCTGTTAGAATATGTTCCAGGTAGACTGGTTTACTGATCTATACGCTTGTAAATGTACAGTGTGACCGGTGGTTTTCCCTAACAGAATATTCTTGTCTTGGTAGAATTAATTTGATGAAACAATCATTGAGCTGAGAAAACTTTTAGAGACTAATGTCATAATAATCCGGATTAAGAGTATAAGAATGTAACCATAGTATATTATCTATACAATTTTTTAAAATGTTATTGTTCCGTTCAACAACTTCAACTGTTTCTCTACATGAAGTCGCTTTATAAAGCTGTTATATTACAGATAAAGGTAGGTAACATATTACGAATGTTACAAATTCCGATGCGTGTAAGCTATTTGGCGTATAATTTGATAATCATATAGAGAAAGAAGATTATTTCCATTTGGATCGACAACTATGTCAGCGATCTTTTTACAGGCACTTCCTTAATCTATCCGATTTACTCAAGGACAAGCCGGATTTGGTGCCCACTTTCAGTGTAAACATCATCTGGAGGGGTTTAAATATCAATCGTAGATTAACAGCTGACTGCACCCAAAAATGGTCAATCACTACTTTTCCCAACCGTTTCCCGATCGGCACGGTGACCCTCATAGAATTTATGATAATCTTTGAGACTTACACGAGGTATTATGGTTTGGTTCACCACTAATTTTAGCAGATAAACACGATTTAAGTGTGAAACTGAAAGCGCTCATATGTGCTGTACTTCTGGGAGGACCTTCTCCCAGTAACAGTATTGTTCAAGACGAAATCAGTGTGTATTATATGTTAGAAAGTCAGAGATGTAAACCTACAGTCATACGCTTTGCAAAGTAACTGGCTATTTCCCACCGAAGATCACCTTTTTGCCTTCCCAGAATGCGTCGTTGATGAACGGGCTATCGCAGATCTACCAGCACAGGTGAACAACATTAAGACTATGTGACATGCAAGCCGGCTGCACTCTTCAGCATGCTGTCTTTAAGTTGCCTACTAAAGTTAATGAAACCCAACACTGCATGTGTAAGCGTGACTTTATCATAGACGGACTAGAGTTTCAAACTGAAACACAAAATGAATTTTGGTTCTATCTCTATTCAACATCTACATATATTGATAATGCCAATCACAATGAAGGCTAACGAATAGGATATTTGCTGACTCTGGACTTGCAGAAACCTTGTTAACAGCCTTGTGATCCAAGAGAGTGTACCTTCCAGACGTCGTGTGATATTACGCTGCTCTTCAGAGCTTCAAACGCACGTTGTAACAATGTGCAACATCTTTATATCAGCGTAACATATTCTACATCCTGTATGCTAAATGAGTATACACAGTATCAATAACAGTCGCCTCTCCAATCAAGATAAACTTCACCCTAATATTCTCGAAGTCACCGGGAACTCCGTTCAGTTGATAACATCAATGTAATAGCAGGAAATGGCGGTAGGACGCCTTTGGCTGAGACTAGTATACCATATTGAGTTTATGGACTATGACGGAGTGAACCATCCCACCAAAAATAATAGCACCAAGTAAAGTAAGCGCACCAAGAGAACAACAAAGTGTCATTCTGTTGACAGTTCAGTGCCCTTCTCTAGATGAAAAGTTTGCTGACTGACCGAAAAGACTGCCTGTTTCCATTCGGGTTTGAATCAAGCTGCTTGACCCTGTAATATGTCATCAAAAACGGTATGTTCAGGCGCTGCACTTACCATGACTACAAATCCATCGGATCGATGGTCAACCTGAGCGGTCAAACCAATGGACAAGCGTTATGAAGCCGACCAATTAAGTCATCGCCAACTGACTGACCACTGACCTAGTTTCTCGGTGATAAATCTGATCGATACCTCGATCTAATTCTATTAACTCCTTATATAATTGTACCGGCCTGAAGGTGAATTATCGAAAACATACGTTTGCCTATTTGTCTTCATTCTCCCTGTTGTAAAGTTGAGAATTTTACTCATTTGAGCATACGAAAAAGTACTTGTTGTAACCCACTGCGACAGAACGAATGAACCCGGAACAGCGCCATGATATAAGTTCAAACAAATGAATGAATGACATTCAGCGAAGGAATAAAACTACTAATCTCTGGCTGAATGGATTCAGTGTTCAGTTATTGCTTTGTTATGTAACGTTGTCAACTGTCCACGGAAGTTCGCATGTGTACATAAGCGTTAGCGCAACTAATCCTTTAACTCTGTATCACGTGATCGGTACAAGTGATGAACACTTGTTGTGAGACGAATGTAAGCGATTAAGTCGAGCATCAATAAAGAAGTACCAAGTCCGATTATCTAACTTACCTTCCTGTTATGAGCATGGAATCTCAGTATCAGCCAAGTACATAATTCCGACCCGTTTTACAAGAACAAGATGAAAGTGATCAGCCGAACATATTATGATTTGAACAAAATAGGCTTTGCTTCTCCCAACTACACGGTACACTCCTTATTTCAAATCGACCTTGAACGTCAGTTTTGTTGCCGATACCTATTTCACTTCTCACGACAAACACTAACTTCGGTTGAAGTTTGGGTCATAAAGTCACATTTCGTAATGAGGGTACATTAAAACTGTTGACTGAGTGTCAGTGAGTGTAGCAATCATGTACAAGGAACATTCGAGTCATTACGTACTAGTTATCTCATATTGAAGAGAACTAAAGATGAAAACATTTGGACCGCCTTGGTCGGAATACTCTGTCGAAGGGGTACGTGTGCGTCATTCAGGACCACTCTGACAACACTTTACAACGCCGTCTGATGAAAGCAAAGACGCAATCCAGTAGCACGGTTATACCAGTTGAGCTTATATGATAAACTGTGCAAGATTACCGGCTGAATACACTGGTCAGACATCAAGACCATTGACATTTAGCATCGCGGAACACAGGAGACAGGCTTTTCGCCAAGGGACACATTACATTAATGAAAGCTAGAACGTGACTCGGTCGTCACTTTGCGAGCATTAATTGAGGATCCCAATGAAGATAATGATACCCCTCGGATCGTGAAACGGTTTTACGCCGATCAGATGCATGCAGAAGCCTTTGCAATCACTACACACCCTGCCTGTGTCGAACTCAGTGACGATGCTAACCTCTGGTCCCTTTAGATAGGCTTATTCTCGTACATGAGGGAACATCAGAACGCGTTAAGGAATAAACCTGGCGAAATTTGCAGGGGTCACATTTGAAAGACCATCGCAATCAGTTCTTCAAGCGACCACACATGAACACACGCATACACAGAGTACATTGCCTGGACTCTATGGTTAGCCGATACACAGTCAGCAACAACCACATGACTGAATTGGTTCTCACTTGTGTGATCACTTGATTGAGAAATAGCTTTGGTAAGGGTTATCGGGACTAATCGAAACGTGGAAACTTTCAACAACAAAAATACATCATTCGTCCTAACACTGCTGTGTTACTGACCATTTGGACAATCTCATAAACAGATTGCCTTGACGGAGGAAGAAAAAAGAGATGCATATGGGAGGCGATAGAGGATTATTCTAGTCTGAAGGAGTAAACCACTCTTGTCAGTTAACCATTACAGCCGTACCTTGGTGGCAACCTGTAAAACAACCTGTCAGGTAAAACACTCCTTATGTCACACAGTCAAACACACGCAGTTATGGCACCGATGAGTCAACTAATTAATCGTTTCAGTGCTAGGTCACCGGTGCACATTGTGCCAAGTTGAAAATTGAACAGACAGGCTGCGGTCATGTTTCAGTTGGACAACGTGGTTTGCCAAACTGTTAATGTACTGCTGGTTTTCAGAACTTCAACAAAAACCATCTAATCACCAATGAAGTACGTTCTAACTAACCGTCCAAAGTGAGTGCTGCTGCCTTTAGTGACGACCTTTCTTGTAAACTCCGGGATTGTAGGCTGGGTCGACCACTGAACAGAAGTGCTCTTGACGGGATTCGGAATTTTTGCCCTCATATAAACAAAACGGAAAATCTTGATCCCCAAAATAACACGACTATCCCTGCTAATTGCTTCCAAGTCGAACCCAAATATGAGTGCAAAAAGTTATCTTGCTCCGATCCGAAAAGTGTGCGACAGAACGAAAAAGTTAATGTAATTACGTGGTGACTTATGAACATTCTGGAATCAAAAGATAGAACGACGGTTTGAAACACTGGGTTCACTTCAATAACTTCATCAGCGCAGAAAGAAGACATATGTTGCGATATGTTAACATTTCGTTTACTCTCATCAGTCGCAAACGTAAAACATGCAGGTTATATATGACAGACAATTAGAGATAGACAGGGGTTGGACACGCATACAATCACACCACGTATTATGTCATCACCACCACGGCAACCCTATAGGTTGCTTCACCCACTTTTGTGCAGTTGCGGTGACGTTTACATAGGCAGAACAGACCGACGGCTATCTCAGCGTGTGGCCGAACACGTCCCAAACTGGTTAAAACAGCGCATGACACAACAACCGGAAACTGGTGAATCTGTCACTCGAAGCCCCGCATCATCAATCGCCAGACACCTTATGATAA
>JTDE01002945.1:31317-55576 GCA_014338405.1 Paragonimus skrjabini miyazakii | reverse complement strand
AGGCGCGAATTCCAACGATTGGCCAATATCTTGTGGAAGCAACATAACAACGTAGAAGGTAAGGCGATAGGTCTGAGCTCGGTGGGAGATGAAGGATTGTTTACTCTGGGTACAAGGGTGATGCGAAGGCGGCATAAATGGATTGGACAACCTTGGGTTAGCAGGAAAAGGTTGAGATATCCAGCCAAGGCATTAGCTTTCATACGCTTCAAATGTTTGAGCAACAATTTGTCCAAACCCGGAGCGGTGTTTCCCATATGCTTCAAGGTGCGTGATACTTCATCTCCAGTGATCGGGTCGATCAATGACCAGTCCGGAGGCAGAATTATGCAAAATGGTCGCTCGTCAACATATGGATGAGCCGATAGTACCTCGGACCAGTATTCGCTGGAATTATCTGGGAGGCCGCGGTTCACCTTATAGGCAGTTCGCCAGTTTCCAGAAAAAACTGCAAACGCAGCGTCTTTCTTACGCTGGTGGTAGAGCGTTTGGACCGCTGCATAGTTAACCTTCCGCATCTGTTTCGTGGTCAGGTGGGTTCCGACGTAAACACGACCACGTCGTCGAGTGACAAGTCGCCGGGTGTACGGAAAAGCTAACGAAGCGTGCATGTTCAACAGCGATTTAGCTTGCACCACTGTGAAAATGTCTGCTTAAAGACCGCCGGCAATAGCTAATAGTTCATCGCTGTGAAAGAAAGCCTCGCAATTGGACTCCAGTTGGATAATCACTGTTTGGATCAAACAGGTAAACCACTCGGAGTGGTCAGCAGCTTGAGATGCAGTATCCAATTTCATGATAGTCTGTGAGACGGTTGTTGGATAATCAGCAGGGGCAGTATTCCTCTGTCAATTCAGCGCATACAGACGAATCCGAACGCTCTCCAAAGTACTACCTGGGAACTGTGACATGAGCCGATGGTGAAGTTCGCGTCGAGCGGGGCACGACGTAGCCAGCGCATCGGCACATCTTATAAAAGAGAAGCCGATTCTTGCTGAGACCAATTGGATCCGGCGGTTTTCACGGACATGAGCTTCTCATGATTGCATTCGACGGGATGTGCATGCCTTCTGTGTTGACTGAGACCAATTTTGGTGGAGAAGCTACGGTCATAGTTGGCACAGTCAAAGATTGTGGCAGGCTGGGTGTCCACTTCCTGCTCTGGACCATTCCTGCGTCGATGCATACGAGTATGCGCCGATAAGCCAGCATTCGATTTGCAAATCTGCCCACATTCTGAACAGGTGTACTCCGATCGCCTATCCTGTGTACTGGTAGTTGCCTGCACGGAGGTGCTGGCGGTAATTTTGTTGTCTTGATCGATTGTAACCAGTACGATTAAAACCAGGTAGAGTGGTTGGCCCTATCTGGAGTTGCTGAACTCTTAACCAGTCAAGGTTTGCATCGAGACCGCCCAGTCGGCACCACGAGGAGGTGGTCCAGCGCGCCGACTAGGTCAGACAGGGAATTCATACAACTGACAACGTACCCTTATTGAGCCCTACAAGTTGCGTCATTAGAGATTTAATATGGCATCGGGTGAAGCGGGCAATTTCATCGAGGTCAGAGTGTGAAAGTCAATGTCGACGTTAATATTCATCATTCAAGTAAAAACGATAAGCACAGCGACTAACAACGTACTATGTTCTTGGTTCCGCCACCCCAACGCATATTAGGTTGCACCATACTATTTCCATTGGTTAACTTTTGGTTGGCTGATATTCGATCGATAGGTCGATCGGCCGTTAACTTACTTACACGCCCAGACCAGTAATTTTTCATTTCCATAAATCCAGATCCAACGCTTACGATCAACTTTATATGTTGCATTATACAAATCATTTGCCAATCTTGTGGTAGCTCTGATGGATATGACGGTTGTATGGTGACGTTCCAACTTAAAGATTTTATAGCAATGGGGTGTTTATGAAATTGACAATAAGCATATTGAATAAAGATGCCAGGTTAGAAGTCAAAGTTTCATTGATAACAGGGTAAACTAATGTCTTTGGTCTTTAGATGCTGGCTAGCTAATTACAACACGTTGTAAATAGTATAGGTAAAACCAAACATCTAAATAATATCTAAAGGGTGTGTAACATTGACTACAGTGGTGTTGACGTACTGTGAGTTGTTCGTTGTCACTGCAGGTGGATGCGCGTGAGGGTCGCACAGCGGTGAATGTGCGGTCGTCACATCCTGGTCACATGTCACAGTAAGTCGGTCCAGAAATATGACCTTGACCATACAACAATGTGCTGCTACAGGTCTGTTGATTTTCGCAATTCAACTTACTCCACCAAGTTCGAATCCTCTCGCGTCTTAGGCGAATCAGAACGTTGATAGTATGGTAGGCGTACGATCAAGTTCTCAAACTTACTTGGGTTTAAGTACAGAACGCATCATCGTGAATAATTGTGCTCTTGTACAATCACAAACAATTGTTGCTTCAACAGCATGATCGGTTTGTGCAAGCCGACTGGTCCAATTCATACTTACATCAAAGACGAAAGTTGCTTTCACGTGACTTACGTGGTTCAATAAAGTCCGGGTTTGCTATCAGCCCTGGTAGGACTGGTTATTGTGGATTAGGTGGTTGGGGTCAATAAAGTCAGTTGTGTTTGTGAAACGTGGTCGCACAACGTTTTTACTCCTCACAAAATACATCAATGGCAATATACTACTCATCAGTAATATACGACTGTCCCTGGCGTCGGCCGTCACTTTTCGTTGGAGCATTTTGAGCACACAGCCTAGATGTGTCTCCGTCCGCAACCTGACGTTTCTCGTATTTCAACTGGTAGCAATACAATCTTTGGGTAATGTATCTCACTAAGTGGTTATCTGATAACAGTTCTGAGAAGAAACTAGCCATTCCACATAGTACCTGCTGACGGAAGTGTTCGCTTTGAGAAAGGTAACATTATTACTTTTTAATGCTTTTATCAGTTCTCCAACATTTTCTTCTGTTAGAATCGCACGTGAATCTGAGTAAGTTGCCTCCGGGACAAAGCAGTCGGTTCAACATTTGGTGTTTACATAATTCCACACAGAACTACATACTCCCCTTCAGTTGCGAACTCTTATCCAAACTATCATATCCGCGGTTATTTGGCACTAACCCCTGTCAAAAAGTTCGGGATTCTAACTATTTTGGTTTGCTTTTACATTGTTTCTGGATATGCTCCTTAATCGTGTTGGAAACAAACAACTTACCTGAAACTCGACAACCTCAATCCTCTAAATTTTGAACTATAAACTAGGTTTTAGCAGTTTACTAATGTGTAGATTTTAACTAGTGATTCTGAAGGCACTGTTTACTATTTGTTCCATCGTATATCGATCTTCTTGGAAGGTGAGGACTCATAATAGGTCGGCAAGTCAGGTAAATGTGTATTATGTAACAGAGGTATACGTTGTTTTCTTTTTCTCTTTTATGGATAGATATTCGGTTTAAGTTTCCTAGTTTCTTCTGGCTACGGCCCCACTAACGGTGTGTAGAACAAGTTATGATTCAATACATGTGAATTCCCCTGTCACAAACGATGCCGAGAATTGATGATCAAGCTAATAGGAGATTCGGCTACCAACTTAAAGGACTGAATGTTCGTTTGCCCATTCAGATAATCTCTTCTTGATAGGTTTAAACAAGGGCCAAACCGATCGTGGACTACTGGTTTGAGGTTGAGCATCAAGAAGCATGAGATTATGAACTCAGCTCACTCAAGTGAGTAACAAACAATCACGTGATTACCGCGTCACTGTATCCCTTATTAAATCGATAGTTCCCAAAATCATGAGATGCGTGAGCAAAGTTTGTTTAATGTGTTTACTCGTCTGATTGAGTGTGCTTGGTCCGTGTTAGCCGAGTGTGCAGTCAGGTCTACTTGATTGACCGGATCACTTTAAACAAATGACGAAAGTAGACTGACTGTGCATTGACATAGTTTACTTCCATATCATCACTTCACTTCATATCGACGACAGTCATTAAAAGTGATTGAACGTTAACTATTAAGGTGCGGTTAATCTCGCTTATCGATGCCATTACATCAACAAGCTACATGTTTTACGGATTACCAACATTTCGGTTCTGTTCTCATCAGTTCGTTATTGAGATGGAATCTGAATGCATGTATCATACCACATTGTAATATTGCATAGACGAAATAAACGAACGGGATTACTGAAACAAGAGTAGTTCGGTTACACGAGGTGATAGAAATTACGCATTAAACGTTGATCACTTTAGCTTGATCATCATTGTTACATCAATGGTTAGGAGTTTGGAAATGACTTCATCCAACTGCATAATGAAGCAATTATTTGGGCTGGCATAACTACAGTCTGACAAGGCGTATCTCATGAAAAATGATTCGACCTGTTTCACACCCTACTCAATTAGTTGCATGCCAACCTTGAGAAGATAGCTGACCATCTGTCTGCAACCGTGAGGATGACTGCTGACGTTGGTCAGTACAAGCATACATTGTACCTTAAAAAACGACACAGCATGCAGCCTAAAGAAGTCGTTAAGAACACCGATACTTGTGTGTTAATGAAACAACTTAACCTGTACCTCATTGTGAAACAATGACAATGTCACTTTGTGACTAGTGTAACCACAAGGTAAAACGACTATTTTACACCAGAACATAGGGCTTCAATTGTGAAGGCTAGTCAAAGAGTGTCTATCAACAACCACAATAGAAAGAGTTTATCTAGATATCCACAATGTACATATCAATATGCTTCTTAGTTTATGCTGTTTTTTAATAATAACACGTTTACTTAGCTTTCTAACAACCCGCCTAACTGAACAAACTCAAACTTTCTAATTTTCTGCAAATTCGTTTCATTTTTTTATAGAATTTATCGTCGAATGTCAAGTTGTACTAATCTGATCATACCGCCTAACGTTTTGATGTTTTTGAAGGTAAGTTTACTAAATTTCCTTCTCCGGTATGTTGATTTTCATAAATATTTATTTATTATATAAGTTAAACATCATTCAACGTTGATCATAGCCTTCACATACAGATAGACCTTCCAGACAATTTTCTGGTTGAGCTCGTCAATATTACGAGCTTTTATGACGACCTGGATTTGAAATCTGATGACAATTCTATCAAGCAATTGTGTTGCCCACTGTGTCGTTGATCTAGTATCAGACAGGATCGAATTACTGTATCCGAGCACCCAACCAACTTTGTTTGTGATTACGTTGTCTGATTCAATCAATAACAGACACAATTGCCACTTGTTGAATTTAATTAATAACCCTGAGATGAATTAAATGTATATATATTTGAAATCATCATGAGGATACTAGAGGAGCTCCATGAGCAGGAGATTATCCATACTGCATTCGAGGAGTTGTCGAGACGGATTCAGGCAGCGCGTCCCAAGTTAGGTAAATCTTGCTCCAAAAGAACTTTGTTTGTGTTTACGATGACTTATTTGGTGTTGCAACTTTAGTAAATAGTCTCATAGACAGGCAAACGAATGTACTCAGCAAGATAGGTGGTGTAAGATTGTATGGGTTAATCTACTATCACCTTTGGTTTATCAGCAGTTATCGTCAATTGTTCCAGTTTGAAAAATCTTTTCAAACAAGAAAGTTAACGATCCTATAAATCACGCCTCTCAACTACATGTTTTAATCTGTCAGACAGTTGAATATCTTTCTTAAGGTATGGTTGGGATGCCTGAACAGTTACAGCAAATTTGGGATATACCAGCAGGCTGAACCTAAACGGAAAGCTCCCTGATGCGAACATCCCAAACGACCGAGTTAATATTTCAAGAGCCCAGTTGACTTTATTTGACAGTGACAACCAAACAGATGACGGGCTAAGATGTCATGAAACAGCTATTATTAAACCTAGCTTTTTGCTCACCAAATTACTGTAAGTGAACGATTAGTCACCGTTTGTGGAATGAAAGAGAAAGCGGTAAGCAATTTGTATACTGTAATTCAGTGGTGCGGAATATCAAGATCGCGTTGATGCCTTTCAAGTTAATTAATGGCATCGTCTACTCCCAATATACAAAAGCAAGAACACAGTCGTTTTCCGACAATGTTGTTCACCTGATTACCTTTGTTTGCGTAGATGATTGTTGGTGGTTTTGCCAGTCAATCAATCAATCAACCATCCAATGAGCCAGTCAGTCAATTATTCATTTGCCTTACACATTTGGTCGAACATCTTACTAGAGCCCAATTTCAGATTTTCTACAGTTCGGTGACAGTTAGCGCAGTAAGTGTGAATTGCACAGAACTGAAAGCTAACTGAAAGTATGTTGATAAGTGAGTAGCTTCAATCATTAGTCTAATAATTTAAGGGGAGATATGTAAACTCCGCAGAATTGTAAACGATTGTAAACGGATTAAGTAGACGTTGCTATATGAGTCTAGCTGAAAGTGCAGAAATATACATGTTTCAAGTTGAACATCACTCACAAATGATCGCAGCTGTCATATTCCCATAGACTTTCCAATCGGCCTCATTCGAATTGCAGAAGCACTAGACTCGATTTTCACTTTCAATAGAGCTCGTCAGTAGTGCATATTCTCGCCACTGTCAGGACTAGAACCACGGCCATACTACTCATGAGGCAACCGTGTTTACTACTGCGGTAAGTTGTGGGTGATTCTGAACCTGAAACTAACCAACTCCTCAACTACTCATCAGTAATATATGCGTGCTGATGAATTCGGATGGAAATGATGGGACAAGCCAGGAAAAAATACAAATGAAAATTTGCACTAAACCGCAAAGTGGTGAGAATGAGTATAGTCAAAGGAATGTTCTCGAAAAAGCTGACGTCGTGAAATTATGTACAATGGCTACGAGAATCTACCAGAAGTTTTAGAATCATTTATCAACAAACCCAGTCGTTAGACAGGTAAACAACACATTCAAATAGATCGTTGTACAGATACAAGTACTCCGCCACTTTTGTTGACGACAAGAAAAGTTTATGTCAAATTTCAGACTAAGACAGATGCACATATGACCAAAATGGTCTCATCAACTAGCAACATTCTAGGAAACAAATCATCTGATCAAATGGAAAATGTTTCAGAGAACAGCCCACAATCTCGCTGTTGTGGTAGCTTTCTGTAATACTCGAGATTAGGGACTTTGAATTCCTGTCGAAATTATGCTGGAATTAAAACTTCCTATGCAAGTAATGAGAACAAGATCTCGGATTGGTTGCTGCAAACAGCCGTTATTCATTTATGGATGTGCAACAGTATTGAAGAAATCAGAGTTTGTTTGTTGGCTGATCACATTGGCACATATAAAATTGTAAACTGCAAACTGAATGATACACCAGAGAACAAAGGTGTAATAATGAAGCTGTTTGTCCAATCCTAATGTGGTATATTAACGCGATATCTGGATTGATCACTTGCTGGATCGTTTACTGTATGAGGGTTTGGATAAGAGTTTAATGTAACAGACTTTCATCACACTTTTTTATTGATCATTTGGGTCAAGTTTCACATTGTGTGACAGTAAGGCGATGCAGTAATCTCATGCTACACTACTCACATGATTGGAGGTAAGTAATTTCGTTTTCCATAGATATGTTTTGACAACTGTCTATCCATAGTGATCAAACTGAATTTGCTCTGAGAAGCCAGTCGGATGCTGAAGCTGTTTGATCCTGCCACACTGTGATGGAATGATTGAGATCTTGGCTAGCAGTTAGTTAGTCTACGAGTAAGAAACTTGTAAATCTCGTTTGCCAAGTAAACAGAAGTTCCATACTAGGTTGAGGAATGATCTGGAAACATGAGACGTGGAAATAGTGATATTCAAAAGATGTGTTAACATAAGAGAATGTTGGAATGTCCTGGAAACCCATATGTTTTCTCCGACAACAGAGGTGAACCATCAGTGCCCGCAAGACGTTGAACCACATTGCACAGGTTCACAATAAAAGACCCAAGTTGTCCTCAATACTAGCCAGCGTGATCTCAATTTCTAAGTTCGGTTTTAAAAATGTATGAGATTACCTCTGTTACAAGATAACAAATCGATGGTTCCTGATTGACTTCCTCGAACTCGGTTAAGCTTTTCAGCAGATTTTTAACTATCACTGTCATTGACTTCAATAAATTGGTCAAAATTGTGACAATCAAATCTAGGAAGTTGACCCAAACGTACATGTTTTTAGACTATCGGCCACATTTTTGAAAACATTGAACGTTTTTGTCCTCGTGCAGCAAGTTTGTGGTTTAATATGTATTAGACAGATAGAAATCCATGTACGATCTCGCTTCTGACGCTGAGAGACTACCGATAATCAGATATAACCGACCTCCATTCTCCTCGGGTGTCGCGTCCCCCTTGCCTTCCTGATGAAATTGGTTAACCTGAATGACCTGGTTGAGCTGCTTGACCCGGAAATTAACAACGCCCATCGTTGTCCTGTAACCTGGAAGTGGTTTTTAGGCGGTTGGTTCTGGTAATCCATGCTTACATGTTGTGTGTTTGCTTCTTCAAACCTTATAGTACTGGGGATACCTATCAAGCTCGTCGCGGGTATTTCTGTGGGCACCGGGAACAAATAATTGCGCCTAACTCATATTGATTTTTTTCAGAAATAAAGCACCACAAAGCATTGAGAACTTTAACTGGCATAGGGAACAGTCAGCAAAAATCTATTGTAGTAGTCCATTCATAGAATCCCTGAGTTCTGTGTAGTCTGAGCTTATACGCTGAGAATGGCTCCCTGATTAGCATGAAAAAGTCATCGGATATTTCGTTCGTTTTGAGCATACTTAACCATGGGGCGGTTGTTTGTGTTCTCAAAATTAAACACAGAATGCTCTAACTCGTAAATCAAACAATATAATTATTCAGATTGATGATAACATCAAGGGTGGGGCAAGAACAATGTTCAACTGACCGTTTTCGTAGAGTGCATTCCCATTTACTTGATGTTTTCAGTTTTATTCATTTTGACAATTACATGCGCATAGATGGAGAGGAATTTAGTTTTGTTCTAAACAAAGTCAAAATAACATTACAAAACTCTTCTAACCAGTAATTAAGTGAAGTGTACTCTCAACGTTCAATGCGCAGGTTGGCATAAGGACACCCCGAATTGTTCGACTGTTCGTGTACACACCACACCCCGGAATAGAGTACTCGTTCAAATTGCCCGCTGTCGAAAACGCAGGTCTAGGTAACCATGTCAACTGAGTGGGTACACTAAGCGGTATATTTCCGGCTTAACACACACACACACACACACACACACCAAGTACACAAACACACCCATGCTCCGGTTACTCGTTTAATGTCCTTAAATTTTTCTCTCATGTTTTGCTTTCTGCACACACACAGACCGAGTTGGACACATGGTCTTTCGACGTGTTCGCTTTAAATGAAGCTAGCGAAAATCACTCACTAAAATTCGTTGGATACGAATTATTCCACAAATACAATCTGATCAATAAATTTCAGGTAAGTTGCGAGAAAATTTTAGTATTCTATTAAATCCTAATGCTCATCCACACCATTGACCCATTCTGCTTCCGTTTGATCCTCAAAACTGGTATCGGTTAGGAAAGGTTTTTTTCGAATGAATACATTAAGGAATTACTGGGTATATAGCTGACACAGAATTGTCAAATTGAAGTTTACGGATAATATGGAAACTCTCACTGGCACATAACAGTGGTATTTCGACTTTCTAAATATTTGTACAAACAAAAGTTATAGGATACATGTTTACTCATTACAGTACTTTAGTCAGGTGTACATTGACATGTATGTCATCAATATTTGACTGATGTTTCATTATTCAGAAAAATCTTATCACTTGGTCCATCCTAATGAATAATTGGCTGTGTGCGTCTCACTATAGTGAAAGCCAGACTAAAAGGGATAACCTCGCTCCAAACGAGAGTTAAATATTAATCCATGATCTCGTGAGAAAGGTGTATTAACTGTCGCATTAGGATATAACTAAAATTTAACAACTGAACATTCAGCGATAGTCACTAGTGAACAACAGTGAAGGTGTCTGGCTTCCCAAGAGTAGTTACCCCTACGGAAAACTGTGGGGTCACGATTTGTACTTTAAGTCGCAACCCAGATTGCTTTTTACAACTTATAGCTGAGAGTTTTAATAGGCAGCCATTAGTAAATTATGTGTACAATACATTTATGGCAAAAGCAAACTAAAGATATGGACCTTCAGAATGCACAAACTATGTGGCCAGAACAAAATAGATACTGTATCCAACGTATCCAACGTACAAGTAACAACGTTAAATTGGATCACCAGGTAACGATGATTTCGATTGTCGAGTTTTCGAACAGAGCTGAAGAAAGCGTCAACTGACAGATAGTGAAGAGTTACCGTTTACCAGCTAATTAGTCCACTTTACGTTCATTGATGCCCTTTGAACTTTGACTGCTGTAGGGACTCTAATTTCAATTTAATCTAGATATACTACTCGATTGATAGCAATTCATCACATTACTCTTGACTAGATGATAAAACGCTCAATCTATATAGTGTTCATTTTCTGTATTTCCACTTAATTAGAACGTTTTGGTTCAAATCATACATCGACAATGTAACTGTTATTGTACATGCATATATAACTGATGCAAAATAATGCTTAATATTTGGACTAGAAGCTGGTAGTCATGTTGATGTTATCATAATTGCTGTTGTATCTGTAGTATAGTAATCCGGTACAATCAGGTAACAGTAGTAAACTGTAACAGGAAGAACAAATGTGCATTAGAAAATGTCTGTCACAGCAAGTATGCACAGTCACACGGTAGATTGTACAATAACAAACAGCATGTTAACGTGGGCAGGCTAAGCAGCAATTGTCCAAACATGAAGGTCACACGAACCAATCTCACCAGACATAGAGGCATAGTAACGGATGCTTGCGCAAGTGGGTCAGTCGCGCAGACGCACGCGAACACTTTCCGGGTACGCAAACTTAACGGAAAACGACAGTTACAATTGAATCGCTTTTGCTCTGTTATGGTTCACAGTTTGACATGTTTAGATTGTCTGCAGTAAAACCTGGTATAGATGAGCTGAAATTAGCCGGAGTACAATTCAAGAAATATTAGTTCTTCGTGTTTTTTCGTTCTAATTCATAACGGAAAATGGTTGTTTCAATTTCTTTAGTACGCTCCAATTCGTATGTGATGTACAACACAAAAAACATAAGCCTTATCATGGTACAATGTCTTCTTTTTTACCAGATCAATACGAACAATCTTGAATGTTTATTTATTCAATTGGAAGTGGGTTATAGCAAATACAGTAATCCCTATCACAATCTGATACATGCGGCTGATGTGATGCAAACTTGTCACATGATATTACATATGAACGATCTCAGGGTGAGTTTGTGTTTGTTCAGAATTGTTGATGAAGTACAAATGATTAGCACTGTTAAACCAATCAACACAAACCATGAACTATATTGGATTTTCTCACTCATCTTGAATTTTATTTTGTATTCAAACCTTAAACTGATCCGGTGCGTCACCCTGTTTAGAATTTTAATTAGGGATGCAAAACATGTTCACGATAAGATTGTATTCCTTGAAGAGAATTACACCAGCGTATTTAGTAGTTTCAGTCTACTCGTGAGCATCTTAATCAGGTAGGTACTTCAAGTTGCCTATCTATTCAGAACAGCATTAGTGACTTGCAAACAGATTCTTCTGTTCACAACGACATCATAGGTCTGTAACTGATCCTGCAAATCATACAAACCAAGTTGTGGGTTGCAATTCAGGTAGGATTCTTGAGGCCAGATGATGTGTAGTGTGAATTCGTCCAACTGGTAACAGAAAACCGATTCAATATTGGTTGTTGCGTTAAGCAAACCAGTTGTTCTTCACGGCAATAGTTAAAGTTTTAGAACCATTTATATCTTTCCCTTATTCTTCGGACTCTGTTCTGTCAGTCTTGACACATTTCTTCTCAAAATACTCACCAGCACTGACAAATATCTGTAGGTGGTACTAGACATTCGATCAGTCTACAGGGATCTTAACTGCTGATAAACAACAAATCAAATATCCACGAAACCAATGTAATAACTCAATGGATTAGATGAAACGATGCAACTAAATTGATAGGAAGGGCAGGCCAATGAAGAACAGAAAAGCCAACAAGCCCATGCAATGAACGCAGTAAATCAGTGAGCCAGACCAACTAATGTCGTGGTTCGATATGAGGTTTTCATTGTAAGTAAAAGTTTGACGTTCCTTGTCAAAGTCATACGATATATTTTCATTGCCAGGAAACCTTACTGGACATTGTGTGCTTTCTACTATAAGCATTCATTGTTCGGAATTGTTCCCGTATATGGCTTTCTTTTAGTGATGATACTAGTTACAAGTACGAAACACTAACTGTCGCATTCTGTGATGCTCATATGAGTACATTTGATCATACTTGTTGTCCAAAGTAAACAAATACAATACCATGTACACTCACCATTGGAATTCTGAATTAAATAGCTTCAATGAGGATAACCTCGTCTTTGTGGATGAACAAGGCCTATTGACTTTGCAATCAGATAATTTATGCCTACCTATAAATTTTTCACTCATGATAAAAGTATGCAACTGATACCCAGGTGCTTTTTCTACCGTTTTCTACTCCCGCATGCTTAATCCCTCCGTAAACAAACGTCTAATCCACTCATCATTACCACAAAAACAACATGACGATGGTGCAACACTTCAGTAAGGTTCTCTACAAAATAGACTGAACATGTGTGCTTAATTTGCAATGGGATGCTGACGTTTGAGAGAAAATCTACTCTTTAGGTACGAAATCCTTCAAAATTTGATTTTTATATTTAGAATACCTTCTCTCAGTAGATCAGAGTTAACCCTTAAGGACTCAACCCTTGAATCTACCCGATCGTTCGAATGGATTATTGGGCAAACCAGACTCTTTTCGCAGTCACAAAACAATCATCTTTCACTATTAATACTCTCACTCAATCAACACAAACGTTAGAGATGACTTCTTAACTCGATGTCACAGATGACCAAATATCTACATCAATCAGAATGATGCTTCAGGGAGTTTCCGCATTTGCTCTTGACATGTGTGCATATAAATAACTTTTCAAAAATTGTCTTCTGATTATTTCCACTTACACTGCTAAACTATTCTGCAAGGTTTGTCCATGAATAACGAGCGAAAAGATGAACATAAATGAGCGAAGATGTTTTCCTTCATGAACAAATATTCAAACCAATAAACCAGTTAAACTGATCAGGTTAAGATATTTCATAAGACAGTCCTTTATACAAAGATGCGGTCTATGGGAGTGTCGAATCCGAGATCTGTTTAACGATTTACCAGTTTATCAATGGTTTAATGAACCCGAGTATATTCAGTGCACACTATAAGTGCATACTTTCTCTTTAACTGCATTACGGTTTCTAGAATCCGAATGACCTATTAATATATTTTCAATGCTAGAACGAAACGTGTACTACTTACACCTTAATCGTAGTGGACTCTTTTGCATGCATTAGTGCTCAATCATTAAAAATCCTAGACTTATATCAAATGAAATATGAACAGAATAAATAATTCTTTCTCAAAGATTACGGAAAATAAAAGTGTGAACATATTAAAATGTGCCGCTTTTCAAACTAATACACATTACACCTGCAGAATGTAAATAACTGCAAAGGATGGGATAATTGTAAAAGAAATGAGGGAATATTACGAAAGGTACAATATTTGATGGATGTGGCAGATAAGGAGTATGAATGTATAGTGTCCCAACGTTCCTGACAAACAGTGCACTCTCATACGAGTATTTAAATCGTCTGGCAGGATTGATTGTTAGACCTTGCCTCACCAATCGTTTGAAATTATTCACGCGGAACAACTCTAACCTTACTTTGAATAAATAACAATACGAAAATATAGACGCTTTAGAGTATTAGATAGACGCTTTCGATGGTATCATAGTGCATACACAGATCTAAATTGCGCTTGATGTAGGAGAATGAAGATATTGCTTTCTTCAAGATAGATTCGTAGAGATTGATTTATTTTTCCAATCCTTGTGCGGAGCTTGGGATACGGCGTCTAGTTAGACGACTTCGTGAGAGGTGTTTAGACTTACACAAAAATCGAATAACTCATAGAAGCACTGGTAGCTGACCTAAAGCATCCAAATTAGCAACGCCAGGGAACAGAGGCATATATGCAAGTGTGCAGTGAGCTGATAACTGACGTCGCTCTTATACCACCTGGCTGAACCATCATGAGTACGTCTGTCCATTTCTTCGGTCTTTAGTAAGTTACGATTTTAAAACGTAGACATTATTAAGTAACGCTACCCACACGTGCATCATTCCCAAAGCTTAGTTATCCGGTTGCTAACGGTGGAGAATTGTCTTGAGCTAACGCGTTGTGTACCTGGTTGTTTTCGTCTGGTTTCAGCAGCGGCCACACAAATTGCTAGCCGATTTCACTACTTACTAAATATTCAGTAGTCGTTTGTGCCAATAGAATCTAACAGATTCTATGTCAAAAATTACTGAACATACCCGGATAACCGCGCAGAATTCAATACCGTGCCACTTTTCAATAAAAACGCATAATCTAATACTGTTTGTATTTTAACACTGATTCGAATGACAGGTTTGAGGAAGAAGCACGTGTTAATGAGCTCTGTCTGTTACGACTCAAAACCGCGACTTATTTTTGGACAACCGTGAAACTTGACATCGACTGAAGACAGCATCACCAAAGTCTTTCCGCTACATCGAACTCTTGCTAATTCTTTTTTCTGTCCGACAGTCACTACAGGCCGACCAGATAGGAAATTCTTCCATGTTTACATTGCGAAGAACCCCGATAGTTGAACTATGAATGACCGACTGATTGGCCGATAGCCATCAGGTTTTATTTTATGTAAAATACATTGATAACAGAATCAGAATTGTCACTTTTCGTTCTCTATTAAATTAGACCTCTAGAATAATTCACATATGAAAGCAGTGAACTAGTAGTGTGATTTAGTAACGTGAAGCAAGTGAACAAAGAAATTCGTCGTGTGATAATAGTACAATCATTAGGTTTGATGTGCTGTAATTAATGAACAATATCCGGAATCAACTTGTTTACCTCATGTTAACCAATATCTAGGTGGTCTGGATGCACCACTGCAGATGGCAAAACAATACCAGGAAGATAGGGGGTGACATAAGGCTGTTTTACCATTTCTGTATAAAACGGCAAATTTTATAACTTGTTCGCAATCTTTCGTTCTTGTTGTCTGACGTCTGTTTGGACTCTTCTAAGAGACAGAATTCATGTTTTATTCACCTTGTTAATGAATGTTTTAGTTGCCCAAACAGGTGATAAATAACGAGAACAATGTTTAACCCAGTTACGCAGGCGCTAACTACAAACCATCTGCCTTTTGACCATTGTGTTCAGTATGTTCCCATGCCGTTCCCGCTAAGAAAGTGCAGAGTTTCTATCAAAGCGAAACAAACTTTCAACCTAGGGGTACATTTTGTGGCTTTTTACGTACTGAGATGACACTATTCAGTGCATTCGTTCCATCACAAGTTTCTTTCCTGTAAAACATTATTCTCTTCACATGATCGAAAGACTGCAGATAGTTCAAAATGGTATCGAGTGTGAAATTTCAGAGCTCTTGGCATGGCTTCATAATTCACCTGGTAGAATACTTGTCGCATTTTGACACGCTATTTCTGTAGATTCGGTCAAATCTGATCAAAATTGAATCTTCACTAGATCAGGAAATGATTCATACGTAAACTTATGAAGTGCTGCCGTATTCACGATAGATACAGAAGTCGTTCAAAATTCCCACCATTGTTTTCCTACCGATAGCAGTAGAATCTGATGACTGATGATTGCATCTTATTCTTGTTCAACAACTCACTTTTAGTTTGTTGAGATGAACACAGACGAATTGGACAGGTTAGTGAAGCTATTCGTTGGTCGTTTGTTATCCACTTATACCAACAGATTAGCCTACTGCCTTCTAAACAGAAAAATGTAACTGTCACCGTCATGCTTTAAATAATTTCCAGGGACTATGATATCCACCACAGTAAACAGTCACCTAGTCTCCATCATTACAGCTAAATCGCTGTCTTCTGAAAAGCTCTGGTTTCAATTTTTTAAGATCTTAGAGGGTTGTTGCAAAAGGCGAGTGCAACTAACTTCAAACTAATCTCAGTATGTGTTTCAAGACTGCAACATACGTTTCTGTAAGTCGGTTGCTTCGACAACTAAATTGGTAGCAAACAAATAGTGTGTTCGGTGATGATTGTTGAATGATTTGTTACTAATCGATTTGACTAACATTTCAGATCAACATGGATAAGTGTACTTGGTTTGATGGATCATGGTATACTTCTTACCTGAAATGGAACTGGCAGGTTGGCTTGTGATTTTGAACAGTCAGTTAATCCTGTGGTTAGTTGATGACAGTGTTAAGTTTACCCAATGCTTTCGCTTTCCTGATTACATAGTTTCAGATTGGAAAGAAACTGAGCATGTTCCTAGCAACATTTGCCAGGTAAATCACACAGTCTGGGTATGAAAGCGTGTCATACTACGGCAATTTCTGTGATGACAATTCATTTGTCCAACACATTAGTGTTTTACTCACTACATGGATTACTGTATCTTGTAATGTCACTCAAAATATAATAAACTTCAGAAGAACTTTCAGACAAAACATTCTCTGTACAATGAACCGAAGTGAACTAAAATGGTTACCACTAGGAAAATTGCTTTTTTCTGTTATGTGTAAAATGAGAAAAGTCTTATTTTAGGGTTGAGTAATTTTGTTTTTCGGGATATGCGATTTTACTAGTAAAGGGGCCTGGATATTAAACAGCATGTGTAATTCCGTATCTCCTCTTTCTAAAGTTGTAGACTTCTTTATGAATCTGTCGAATATCATCGAATTTGGAGGCATTGTTTCCAAAATTGCCGGTTAACAATATTCAAACACAGTAAGACACGAATTACACGTCTAATGAGAGTGCCCGAATCAATTTGGTAACAACAGAAGAAGTAGCCATCATACTACACTGTTGACTGAATTTCCAAAAAATCTAAAGGCCGAGGAATTGCAAGATAATCTGATAACAGTAGTTGTAACGGACCAAGCAATTCGCGATAGAACAACGGTTCAGTCGTCATCCATCTTAAACTATGGAAACAATTTGACAAACGATGTAACAAATGAAATTGTTTCATCCCGTTTATTACAACTGGTTACAATCTGGTTGATTTCGATTAAATGTCTAAAGACCGGCAAGCAGATGCTGGAATAGGCCAGATAAGTCTACAGTCAGAATTTCCAGCGCTTTGTCTTCCAGTGTGCTTTTAGATCACAGTGAATAGAAAGTGGAGAGAAAAGCTGAACAGAAAACTATTTGTGTGTTTCCAGAACTTTTAAGTTATGGCTATTTGCTAGAAGTATGAACGCACTTATATTCCAACTGGGTTATAGTGTGTGAACCAGTACAGTAGGAGATCAACTCTGTTGCCTTTCAATAAAGAGTTTTGGTTTCAAATAACGCCATCATATGATTTATATTTGGATTTCAACAAAAATCAAAGTAACCATTAATTAGCAAAACACAACTGCTCACGTATACCTTCTCATGCATATAAATAATGTGAGCTGCAAATCAACTTCCAGTTTAACCGAACAGACATAACTGTTCTCTTTCCATAAATTTGGAAATTATGTCACTCCTCAATATGTGAGTGTTCATGTAGTACAACCAACCCTATCCAGTCTGTGGTAGAACACAGTCAACGTCATTTGGTGCATTTTGCTTGGTTCATTCACTGTTCTACTTCTCTTGTTCTTTCACTCGTTGGTGTTCACGTTAGCAGAACTGGTTGACGGATCTGGACGTGTTCGCTCTCCTTTTTGCAGCTGTGATTCACGACTATGAGCACACGGGGACTACGAACAACTTCCATATTGCTACCAGGTATGACTATAGGATTTCAACCTTTCCCGGTTTACTTTCCGCCACTTTCCTGAAACGCACACTGAGTTATATATTTGTAACACATAGCTCAATGCGATATGTAGGTAACTGTGAATTGGTTGTACATAAGAGAACTAGACACAAAAAATATGAAACTCAGTCAGATTTAAACCAGCAACAGAAACGGTATACCTAGACACGGCAAGTGGTGTGCCAGGTGAACTACGAAACCACACCTGAAATTCGGAGATTTCACATCCGAAATCATTCACCCACCTGACCCACTGTGTCTTAAAAAACCACCAAATGATCGAACAGATTGGCTGCAGGATTTTCTAATCACTTCATGCTGAAATCCACCAACGCTACCAATGAGAACTGAAGTCAAATTACAGATAATTTCTGAAGCAAATTTTCCTGGCTTCCAGCGTAGCTTCTAAGCCAGCTGGTAGAGCACTATCGCGTCTGGACAAGCTGTTTCTGTCGTTGGTTTGAACCCAGCCGAAGTCCAGTTTCCTTCTCATTTACCAAATCTTCTACCAGTATTTCAACTAATTGTATGTCGTAATTAAACATGTGAATCACCAAGCAGATAGAACTGGGTTATGGCTATCAAAAATGTCTCTTCCCAGGTTTCGTCGAACATGTTTACTCAACAGGTCAGAAAGGTTGTTAATTAAATTTCAGTGTACGTCAGAATGATCATATTGGTATCCTAGAATGAATATCACTTGATATACACGGACGTCCAGAATACTCATAACTAGATCAGTGATCGTTGAGGTTTATCCCTCTAGCAAGCTTAAAATGTCCACATAACACACACGCACTAAGAGATTCAAACTGAAATTGGTAAAGCCGGATGATCTGTTCCTAAGTGGATATTGGTTAAGAACCAAGGTCAAACGAAGGATTAACTGGCATTTTTGTCTACCAGTAAGGTTGAGAATTAGACTCGATCAGATCGCCCGCTCGCATTCACAACAAAACCCATCGATCAATAGTGCAGGAATCAAATTGCTTACGCAAAAGTACTCGAAGTATTTCTTGTGACTGTTAATCTGGCACACCGATGCTGCCATTCCCATATGGACAATTGTGTCTCAGTTGTGCACTGTCCTTGCCTGTTTTATTACTGTGAGACTCTGGAGAGGACATGGTTGTTCCCCATAAGTTGCTTCATTTGAAATTGAATGATGGCTTCTTGTCATTAGCGTCTTTTATCCAAGGCGCAACAGGTGAGTTTTGCAATAATATAACCATATATCTTACTCTTTTGCTCAGAAGAAACACATTGTGCAAATGCCATTAATAATTTATCATACTGGATCGTTTAACTAGATATCATTTTCGCCAACAATAACAGTGCATATCATATAATTGTATGACTTGACAAATGTTTGATTGGTGAAAACCACGATCACAATCCTATCGGTCATTTTTCAAGGTTGATCACATTGTCCAAACTGTATAGTTGCATTTCAATTATTCAGTTTGTCACGTGGTCAATCACAGATAAATACAGACTAAGTGCAAATTGTACAATGTGAAAAAACGGAAAATCTCCTCTGTAATTCTACAAAAAACAAAAATGTTTGCTTTGACTGATGCAAACAAAACATAGATTGAATCGAGTGGAAGTTGTGTTATTTAACAACCTGCTGGTAACTAACCGGGTTTAAATGAAAAGCGGTGTGTTGTTAGCTGAACAATTCTGCTCTAACATGAAATCCCAGCTGGATGTATATGTTGGTAGAAATTGAATATATCTCACAGCTCAGTGCCAGATGAGTATTTTATCAAATGGACGTCGCTATTGCAACCGGTCCCATCTTAATACAGTCAGAATCCTACCTCTTTTGCCCCCCCTCCCTCTCGTAAGTCGATCCTATCACATCGACGTTTGTATTACTGTTCTTTCTGAATGAATGTTCACCAGGTCATGTTGCAGATTTATATACATACATATATGGTTCCGACTACGGTGTATATGTTACCTTTTATCGCGCACGATTTCTTGATAATTTTATCACCTTTTCACCGGGTTTAACAGCATTACGTAATCAGGGGCTTTGGGCATTCGTAGGTATGAAAATACGGACTATATAAAGCAGCCTTTTTCTTTCCTATTGTGTTTGATTCAACCAAGGGTTTACACCATTAGCTTGTGAGTTTTAGGTTTGGAGGACATTCATTATAAACGATTAGATGGGGATGCACATTTGGGGATCTGATCTCCAGTTTGTAAATTGGGAACTAGTCACACTGGATTGCACTGGCCACGATTGAATGATTCACTACGAACCTCATGTTTGCATCGTTCTTGGAGTTGAATTTTAACCGTCGACCACACTAGCTAGACTAAATTACACTGACTATGAATTGTAGCCAGGACTAGAGTCTGGTCTATTGAAAATTTCGTTTGAGTAATTCATAAATTTACACGATGAGTTCGACTTGTATTAGGTCAGTAAGATGGTTGTAGTGTTTCTATTTCAAACATCCAACCAAACCCAACATTGATCTTACGTCTTTTTGACTAAACGTTTGAATAGACTGGCTTGATCATACCCTATATGGAGTCACTGTTTCAGTAGACACCGGACTCATTCTACAGGCAGTGTGCAGGAGTTCAACTATTTGCACAAATCACTGCATTTGCAATTCATGAAGTTGCGTCAGACAGCTAAGCTCGAATCCATAGTTTCAATTTTGAAGATACGTTGGCAGCCACTTTTAATAAGAAGGTAAATACCAAATGTGACTGATATGTAATTTAAAACAGTTCATTCCCTTCAGAAGTTTGAACAAAACAGTCAGCTCTAGTGGACTTCCCATGGCTACCCCATCTATTTGGCAATAGGACCGAGCAAGGAAAGGGAAACTGACGTTTTCGATAATATGGGCATCTGTTTGCTTAGTGTCGAACAATCTACTGTAAACTTCCTACACTGCTTGCATTTTAAGTTTGACTTAATCATTTTGAAGAGTAAAATTTCTCTTATCAAACACTTCTTCTTTCTTGTTCAGTTCCGAGTTGGCTTTGATCTACAACGATCGTGGAGTTTTGGAGAATCATCACGTCAGCGCTATCTTCCGACTAATTCAGGACCCAGAGTTCGACATATTTACTGGTCTGAATAAGGATCAGTTCAAGTAAGTGAGACTGATTGGTAGCTTGAAACGATACAGACTGTTCGAACATAGATGAAAGTAGAAAGGCCTAATAGATCTTTAACTTTTCGCATGGTTATAATAACTTGACTGCTGTCAACACCAGTGTTCTGATACCGTAATATTCAGGGACTTTGCTCACGATCAGCATTTTGGACTCAGATGCCGCTGTGACCAGATCATCCCTTTGGTTTTAAAAATCAATTTATCAACTGTATCGTTTAGTTATAGTAAAGCCCATTATTCGTAAAACCAGTTGTGCATAATCACATGTGTTCTGCATAAGTGATATATAATAACCGAGTAATTATATCTACGTATGGTCATTTAATTTATCCTGACCCGTAGAACTAATGTAAGCTAACAGTTGTGATGTTGCTAATAATAAATGAATGTCGCCGCTTACTCTACTGTTAACATCATGAAAAAGGAAATTCATCAGAGTGGGGAAAAATTATTCATAAGATGAACAGTGATTCAAAAGTTTTCTCTCTGGTTATACTAAATCCGGCTTTACCTGTGACGCTACCCTGCAGATTAGCCAGACGATCTTATAATGAGTAGTGTGGCAGATTTATGATTTTAGATGAGACCCAATTGTGAAACGTCAAAGTTTCGGCTAGATTCGAACCAGCGACAGAAACACCATGCCTCAACGCGGCAAGCGCTGTACCAGCTGAGCTCCTGGCGTGGCTTCGTAGCTCAGCTGGTAGAGCGCTCGCCGCGTTGAGGCATGGTGTTTCTGTCGCTGGTTCGAATCCAGCCGAAGCCCCGACTTCTCACAAGTAAGTCTCATCTAAAATCATATAATGGTATAAATCTGGTAGTATTCATTTGATATGTGTTCATCATAAATCATGAAGTCCCATCGTTAATAGATTATCGAACCGTAGTTGCGTATAACTATACCGATAATTCACAAGTTCGAAATACAAGTACAAACCATTATCATGCGTTGCCTTCAAAGAATCCTGAGATAGAAATTTTTCAATTTATGATGTTTACAGTATTGCAAAATAGATCGATTTTCTAAGCAGAAACACCACTGATCTGTACGTAAAAAGCAAGTGTACACTTCTTTTTCCTTCTGGCCGTTTGTTTAAAAAGTTCAACTCTTACAGATATCTGATACCTACAATGTATCCCGTTTGAGACGACGAAATGTTATCCAAATTGCTCACCTTTCTTAAATAATAGATTATTTTTCAAGTATATAAAAGAACAATTTTGATACGCTCTTTATAGCAAAGCGTCATACAGTTTTGGTCATGTTCAAAAGTAAACTTATTGTGTGATTCACCTAGACGATATCATGTCCGTTTTTATACTCACAGCTTGTTTCAAATGTGTCAACCATACTTGTTTATCGGAACACATGTAATGAACGTGACATTAAATTGCTTACTACATTTCCGTATACTTAGGTTTGGACAATGACAGAAAGCACAAAATTTTCAGGTATCCCTTGCTATGGTCAGTCTGTAACGTCTGTGTGAGGTTTTGTTACAGATTGTATTAAAAACTACAAATTTGTATGTCATGTAAGGCTAATCGCCACACAATGAACACAACTAAGATATCCCGCATAAATATTTGCATCTTTGTTGTGTTACGTTGTGAAATCGCAATGACTGGCAGATTTGTGTTCATCTGTTTCTGCAACCAAGTAGAGTTGAGCAACCGTTTAAATGGCAGTCAACAGTTACTGATCCGTACGCAAACAATTTCACATTTTTTGTCTGATCACCTACGAAAACAACCCGGCACAGGCTCTCTTCGGAATAACTACATGAACATGTTGCTGCATTGTGGAACAGTCATCCATTCACTGTCTTTCACCAGGAATAGTGACTATCCCAATAGAGCGGATGTTCCCCTGATAGCTACATCCCAAAACTGTTTTCCTCAAGCAATACATTTTGTGTGCTACGCCTTTGTCAGATAATTGAAACAACCTACTGGAGCTGATTTTGTTATTACACTTTGCTTTGCACATTGAATGTTAGTACTACCCGGCATCAGCAACCAGAGAAGTCATATTATATTTGGTGTACTTTATAGTTTTTTAGTCGGCCCTATCGAGAGCAACACAGAGAAGACTAATCAACCTCTGGGTTATCGGAGAACTGCTCACAACACAAAGTGGTTTCAGTGTGATACAGTAGTTCTGATTAAATGGGATAACTCATAAGATGGAAATTATTCTTCTACATTTGAAATGCAATTACTCGAAGCAAGGCAAAATGTGGGCACCAATGACGCGTTGAATATCATGATCTGTACCAGAAAAGAGCGGATTCCACAATTTTTAGAGGTGTCATTAACCATCAGATAGTTTTTGTATGCTTATAAACCTTTTGCGCTAAAGCTTTAGCTGCCATGGTAACCCAGGATATTATGGAAGTTTATTGTATAAAGTCAGATCTACGTATGTGTTCAAACTGTACGACACGTTCGTCCAGGAAACAAATGCCCAACAGACATCTTTTGCTTGTAGTGTCATTCGGCCGCTTCAGTTAACGTTCACAAACCCTCTACTGTGGTAAATTTCTGTTTGTCACGTGGCTCATTATACACAAAAATTTCGTTTGTGAGATAGCTGATCAAAGCTTTGGTAGAAAAAATCAACTGTATTTCAAGGGGGCTCTTTGTGAAACTGTTGTATACCGCTTTCCCAAGTTTACACAATTTATTCAAACAGTAAACGTTTCATACATACCGTGTAGTTACTTTTTGTTAACCGGAACCCAGTGTTGAACAAGTTTATCATTAGACCAAAATAAGAAAAATCGGACGCCTGAGATCAGTATTGAGCTAGCGGTTATGTTGGAAACATCTGATTTCAAACACTTTCAAAATCTCAAACGACTAGCAGTGATAATCACCATATCTAACTGATGCGAGTAAGAAGCTTTGAACGACATCCAACTAGCCAACCAATTGCTCTGGTGAACCATAAGTTGTTGTCCATATGCATCCGTCTCGACTACAGAAAATGTCGGAGTAGTCTGACTGCTGCTGCTGCTGCTGCTGCTGCTGCT
>JTDE01002945.1:11463-31066 GCA_014338405.1 Paragonimus skrjabini miyazakii | reverse complement strand
CTGCTGCTGCTGCTGCTGCTGCTGCTGCTGCTGCTGCTGCTGCTGCTGCTGCTGCTGCTGCTGCTGCTGCAAACAAAGCTTTAGTTTACACCACAAGCGGCTGAATCCTAACTAACCTAGGCAGGAACAGATATATTGGTTATTAGAATCCGCTGGATGTGAAACTTTGCGCGATCTGACATATACAGATAATCAGTGATAAGTTTCCACTTGGTGTGTTACCACAATCCGGAAATATAGATCAATGATACCTATACGGATACCATTATATGAATAAACTGATCCATTTGGCTTCACCAGCATTACAAGCAGGTCAGAGGTCTAGCCTATTCGTAGTTATGTGAGTTCATGAGAAGCAGCGTAGAAACAGCTAGCTTTATTACCTAAACCAGAGAAGACTTATCTCCCCAGGAAATTTTTCTCTATGTGAAACTACACAACCTTTACACGTCGACGCGATCTGAAAATTAGTAACTGAAAATCGTTAAAGGTTTCAGTTTCAGTTTCACAGGCCCTTTACATCGCAGTCGAAGTCTAAGGTGTGAACATCGAAGACTGTCTGGCATATCGGTGTGTCACGTCTAATGAGTGTAACACCGTTAGTACTAAGAGTGACTGTGGAGTTTATCCAAATGCTTCATTTTGCATGTGACCCCGTGAGTTGATGTGAATAACTACGGTGCTTGTTTTTTTACACTGTGTAAGTTAAACAATAATGGTCGCCATCCATTTCTACCAGAAATATAACAAATATAGTAGAATGATTGTAATAGTGTCACCTCAATTTAAATTCCGTGAAATATCTGGAAAGAGTAACACGTCGCTTAAGTTTGTGATTGTTAATACACGTTCATGTGTCATATCTATTATAACACTCGTCATATCAAACTTAAGACCTGTCAGTTTGTTGATGATTTTGCCAAAGCTGTTTGGTTATCGTTTCTGTCGGTTTTTTGAACTGCTCAGTAACTCGTCACTACCTTACAGAATCATTTGTTATGTGCGTCATGTATTGGTTTTACTGTTTGTCAGCTGTTTTTACTGATCCTTCAACATTAGGTTCCATTCTGGTGTACTGCTCACACAAAACACACTTCACTCCAATCGGATGTATTCGACGTTGATTGTATATTGCTATATGTCTGTTTACTTCGGAACCCTTCTCTTTAGATAACCAGATATGTAAACAGCCGTCATTCTCACTATTCATGTGAAGTTGGTTGTGCATACTTCTTCTCATAGTATATCGACTTTTACCTAATTCTCGTATAATCTTAGCAACAACCGCAAAATGGCGAGTTGTCTGAACAATCTGTTCAGTAAGCAGTTAAGTCCGAAGCTTTCCTGCCTTTCTCACCACATTATGAGTGTACTGTTTACTGATTGTGTTGTTCTTCAGTGTTTTGTATAACCGCTCTGAGTAAATAACACTAGCTTAATTTGTTTTAAACGATTCGTTATTGTTTGCACATCTTACTCTAGAACCACATTTATGATTGTTTGAACAATGTATGTACCACATTTCTGTAGTCATCCTAATCACTCTGAACTACCGTATAGAATCTATTGCTTAAAGCTTTGAACACTTAGCTTGGTTACACAATAAGAACTGGTTATTCAGGCTATTTCACAAAAGGATGTACATTCGTTCTCCTTGTGATATTTTCTGGAAGTTATGTAGGAATATCCACTTGAAAATGCCCATTTAAATCACGAGAACAACAACGTAGCAAACGTTTGATCATCAGGCTAATTACAACACAATAATTATGAAAATAGCAACTAGGATGAGTGAGAAAATCAGTCAATACAGGTTATGGGTCGCATGTTTGTCAACAGTTACGCAATCATTTTGCCTACTTGTAAGCTTCAATGATTGTAGGCCAAGGGAGACGACGTGTCCACATGCAGTGAACGTTACTATAGTAAAACATTTGAAGTCCTCTCAAATCACTGTTTGCGAAGCCCACACATTTGTGGTTACGTTCAACAGCAGCGCATTCACAAAAATCGAGGCGACATCAAGCGAGGAAATCCTTTGATTGTTTAGGTTCGCGTTACGGATTATGTTGATGAACTGAAACGTGTACCGGGGAAAGTATTTTGATAGGTCCGACCTGATGAGTACGAGGAAACCGACGTTGTTCTCTTCTTGTTTTCACTTTATTGTCTTCATTTTTATTGTGTTGTGATTACCCGAATGATCAAACACATAAAACAAGTCTTGTTTGTCACTTTATGTGGGAACAGATCATTTAATGCGGTCGTCCTAGCGGACACAACAAAGGATGTTTTACTTGCAGTACTGTGCAAAAGTTGAAAAAGCGCGCCCCCTGAATTTTACGTAAAAAGTTTGTCGTACTTTTCCCCAACTGGAAGATTCTAAATGTTTTTTTTGCACATTTTGCAATCTACTGTAAGATATTCGCACCAAATTTAGTACGAATGAAGTCAAACAGTTTGGGCGTCGTGTTTAACATGTTATTGATAAATGAACTGAGAGTAATCCAACGTTACGAGCAAGTTGTAATACTCTACATTTCAACTACCTCGGGTGATCATCCTCAGGATTTCGATTACGACACTCCTGAGGAAGGCTGCCTGAAGTGGTTGAAACGTAGAATATGACAACATTTTGTAGTCTACTTCGTTTGAATAGCCAGAGTGCAATGATTTCTTTTTTGCCCATCAAAACAGAGAATTCCGTCAACTGGTCATCGATATGGTTCTGTGCACTGACATGTCACTTCATTTCCAACAAATTAAAAATATGAAGAGTATGATTACAATGCCGGAAAAGTGAGTCTCATTTTCGTTTTCTAGAGCCTGTCTGAACTATATGTTACGAATTGAGCAAATGAGTCAGATTACTATGATTTTCTCAATTATTTTAACATCTACAGGTAATAGTTCATACTGTGGAAACACAAAAAAATATTCGTTTGAAAAGCGATTGCGGTAACGAGTCAGAAAGGTTGAGTGTTGATTGCAGGCATTTGATTAATCGGTTGAGTCTAGACAACAAACTCAGGTTGTATGATGACAAAGATATTCTGTCAGCAACCACAAAGTACGTACCCTGTCTCGTTATCTTTGGGGGGTGTCATTAGTAGTGATGGTCTTGAGACGAAATATTTGACAGTTAAAACCGTTACTACTCATTAGTTGTAATTAGTAGAAGTCAAACAAACATAGGTAATTAAGTATAGTTCCTGGCTAAATTAGGTACGTTAGTGAGCTATCTCTTGTCATAGTTTGCCACCGTTAAGGATATCACGAAGCTAGTTTCTTGCTCTTTAGCTTGTATACTCAAAGTTTCCGCAGCTTTATACTAACCCAAATCAGAAGTCGTAATCAGAAAACAGCGAATCTACAAACAGATTGTATTCACTCATTCATTCATTTTTGAAACAAGCGGACTCCAATGTAACAACTAAAGGCACTAGGGAGTTTGACGCACAACCGCACGACAACCGCCTGAGATGATGAATATCAAAGGAAACTCCAGTCGATCTTTAGAATTCAAACAAGCGTCGGACTTGTTTGGCGGTATTTAAAACGGCAATGACTAAAGCATTGTTATCCTACCGAATCTAACCTACAGTGGTGAAGATGATGCAGATTCATTATTCAGCCATGACTGAAACTGCGATACTTGCGCCAAAACACCAACTTTGATGTTAGTGGTTTGTGGTAAATTTACATTCACAAGGTAGTGCAAACAGGTACGGTGGTACTGGTGAAGCAGCTTTCACGTCACAGGTAGTTTATGATTTTGGGGGCGTCCAGTGTGATCCCACTATAAAGCTTTCACTTGTTCCAGTATCCATTTTCTTAATGACACAATAGTAATTTAAGGATACCCAGGAGTTTTTTCTAGTTCTGCCCCATACCTTCAAACATGCATCGTGGTTGAACAACAAATGAAAACGAATCCTTCGTATTGGGGTGCCTACAGTGAATGATGACCTATGCCAACAAGCCTCCTGACAGATCCGATTCAGCCAACAACAACTCTACGCCAGTAAACAGTAGCTGAGCTTCTGATTTGCAGTTCTCTTTTTTATTGTTCTAACAAACTAAATCCATCGACTGTGTATCATACACACAGCAGTTTCCTAAAGTCAAACTATGAGACGTGATCAGATGTATGTTACTGCTCAGGGCTTCTTCCTCAGTTTGATTTTGATAATCATAATTAATACGATCGAATTTTACGGGTCCAACTATACCTCCATCTTGTTTTCCATTTACTTAACTTTGTATATTCAGAGAGTATTTACACACGATTTACGATTGTTAGTGGAAATTTAGTTGAAATCACTATGGTATAGAAGGGAACTAAATATTGCATTTAACTCGGTTCATTAACCGGACTTGTTGAATTTTATAGCGTGGACAAAACAAAAGCACTTTCCTTAATTGTCCATTGTGCCGACATTGGACATCCGGCGAAAAAATGGTCTTTGCATGAACAGTGGACCAAAGTTTTATGCGAGGAGTTCTTCCGACAAGTAAGCCGTTATTCTCCCTACTCTGTATAATGTACCGTAGTTAATATTGCATCAAGCAAATTTTCGACAAAACGTGAGCCAACTTTTTTATCAATCGGTTAAACGATTACACTTCTGTTGAATTTTTATGCATCAGGTTTAAAGATAGAAGATCGACTCATAAAACTGAATTTCGACGTAATTATCAGACCACCTAAACATGCCTCTTATTGATTGTACTTCGTTGACCGCAACGTTCCTTTTATTTCACTGTTCAGACACAAACCACACTGATTCAAACAGTCAGTGGTGACAGTAGTAAGGAAAACAAACAACTCAGAAGAAGCTGAACTATGTTCGGTTATTAACAAGCCATCTATTGATTCGTAGGGACGTGTGGATTGATGCACATTGAGTCGTGATAGAATGGCCAATGAAGGTGAACCTATATTTTGACCGTAGGGATAAGACTTATTGGCGGATTAGGAAGGTAAACCCAGTGTGCATTATACGTTAGTTCTTGCAACTGCTTGGTCAACGTGAAAATCGAAAAAGTTGTTTCAAAAATTCACGTCATCTCATCGGTATCTGAAACCTGTATTGTAACGTAACATTTGATTCTATGTAAATTACAGAACGCTTGTCTTCTACGAATTTTTCGAGATGAATTCAACTGGTTTAATGTCTTTTATTTGGTACCCTGTAATTGAATACCATGTTAAATGACGGTCAGTTATACTTATCATTATCAGTAGGCGGATGTGGACGATCGGCAGTTTCTAGGAAATGCGCGCCGGCCTCTTAACTGTCTTTTCAAATGTAGATCGTTCGAGCTGTTACAAGTCCCTTGAAAATACTGTAACGAAAAAAATTGGACGCTATATAATTGAATATAAACCGGTCTAAAACGAAAGTCAGATTGTGTTTTGGACTTTCTGTGTTGAAAAATTCGAAAGAGTTGAGCTCCCTTCATCCAGTTGGTCAGAACGAAGAGGAAGCATGTGTTGCGAAATGCAAACACTTCGGTTTAATCTCAGCGGTCACTAAGGTGAAATAAGCGAATTTAGTACAAATTGAACATAAAAACAACAGTTAAATGAACCAACCATATAAGTTTAAACTTTTGCACGCTAATAGTGCAGTTATGGTAAGCAGGTTGATTTGGTCAGCATCTTCTGTGCACACAAGACGGGCTTAGGTGGTTTGATAAGCACTGTTTCACTAATCGTTGGTAGTTTCGATTTGCGATTGCGTAACAATATCTTGATATCCACAGTGAGAAGAAAAAAGCAAAAGTGGTATGCTGCAATGCAGAAAAACAGGGCGTATTTCTGCAAATCTCATTCGAAGGTGACCATCTGAACAACGACGTGAATCAACCTGACATCGGCTTTACAACGCACCTATACAGCTGCCCAACTGTGCGTTCTGTAAGGTATCAGAAAGTTTACTCTCTACAGCAGTAATACACCTTCAATCAGCCAGTCCGTCTCTCACGTAATAAATCATATCTGTTGCAATTCCGCTAACGTCTAGGTAAGCAGAGCAGATTCTTGGTTGCATCAACGCTTGATGGAGCACATTCCTAAGCTTTTTGTCGACTGCAATGATAAAAATAATCTGCTAACTGTAATTGTAGCGAAAAGGCGTCCAATCACACATAATGAGCTGAAACACATCTTAGTGACCGGTCACTTAGTTAACCCTGCCAAACCGTTAAAGCCATTGCCACGCAATCATAAACCAAAACTGCCTGCGACAAGTGGAGCAGTGCTTATGAAGCAGCAGAAGGTGCTGACCCGGTCACTCTGCCTGCCATAACTGCACTCTTAGTACACAGAGACTTAAAACTATATAGTTGATACGTTCCGTTGTTGTTGCTACGTGCAATTTATATAAAATTTGCCTGTTTTACGTTAGTGACTGATGAGAGTAAATCGAAATGTTAACATCTCGCGACATGCGTTCTGTGGTGGGGCATTTTTGAATGATTTTCACTACTCTCACTTGGTTAGTAAGCGATAATATATATGAAATTCATACGAATAACAGTGACGAACGCTTGTTTTCTGTTTGATCATTGGCAAATGGCACTACGATAAATATGGAAATTGAGAACAGAGTGAGTGATAAATTGTAATACTCGGAATTAGGGACTTCGAATAGCCCTGGAAATCGTACTCGGATTAAAACCTCCCACACAAGTAATAAGCAGCAGACCTCGTACTGGTTGCAGTAAGCAGTTCATATTCGTGAGACAAGAAGCCGAATTTATGGATGTGCAACAGTATTAAAGAAATCATAGTCACTTATTGGCTGATCATATTGACACATACAAAGTCACAAACTGAACGTTAATTGGTGCAATACGGAACAAAGAAATAAGCGAATAACAGAAAGCGTAACATTGAGAGGGGTTGTCCAGTCCTGATGTAGTATCTTCAACGCTACGTTTGGATTGGTCTCTTGTTAGAACTCTTGTTGTGTCGGAGTTTGGATAAGCGGCAAATCGAGTAGATTTTCATCACATAAAGTCAGCTAGCAGAGAGTAAAGATTGCATGTCTGTTAGTAGTTATGCAAGCATTGTTCCCGCCTGTGGGTTTGATTGATGGTAAGCAAGTGGATTTGAAACGTTCGCACGAATGTCTTCCGAATGCTGAGGTCGGATTCGTTTAGTGGGTCACTGATGGTCTCGAAAGCGGCCAGCATTCACAATCTCGCTCCGATTTCTTGACGTTCGGTGGGCAATCTAAAACACCTCTCTCTTTCTAACAGAAGGTCTGGATTAGGTGAAGCCGTTTTGTTCACGTTATTGTTCATTCTACAAGGTTGATCCGCACTAACTTTTAGTATGTGACGTTTGACGCATAAAAATTGGTTTATAACATAAAAACTCTTCCAGTGGGTTCTGAAATGCTAACGAGGGTTAACCTAAAGCACACGCACACGTGCGTTGCAAATTAAATTGTTTCGGCCGGTCTTTCGGGCATCCTTGTGATGACTCCAGTCATGGAAGCTCTGTCGAATGGCAGACTACTGAATGTGCGTTTTTTGTTTCCAAAGAGTGACCAACGTCACAACTCAATCGGCTACATTGCCTCTTGAATCTAACGTAGTGGGTAGCCATTCTGCATGAATACTTCTTGTAGAAAATCTAGCTCAGCTTGCAGTGCCAGGGTACATAACATTAACACCACAGCCGCCAGACATCGCACGAGATTCCACCTCTTATTCAGCGGAACGAAACTGTTAAACTGAACGTACTGGCCACCCCAGGTCTTTTTCCTCTACATTTTTTCGTTGGACTGAACCAGAATATTTACTTGACCATCGTTGTCGGACCCCACATGGAAATTTTTACTTTTATGGACCGAATTAAAAATCGGCATGACACAGTTTGTGTCGGACTCCACATTGCTACAACAAAAAACTACAAAGACGCGATGTAATAAAAATTGAATATTCCAGAGGTTTGTAAATTTGGTTAATTTACAGTCTTCACGTGAAAACCTCTCTCAGGTGCGGTTGTCTGCCGGTATATCTGTCGTGATGCTAGTTCCTAGGTTCGTACGCCCAAGGATTCTCCATCCTTACGTTAATGCGAATCAGAAGTCGAAGTGAGAAGACGGTGGGTCTGCAAACAAACTTTACTTATTGATTTACTCACCGCTGACAAGCGGACTTCAACGCAAAGATTAAGGGCGCTAGATAGTTGGACTTGAGAGAACCTTGTGTACAACCGCACGGCAGCCGCCAGAGAAGACGAATGTCGACGGAAATTCCAGTCGACCTCCAAAATTCAAACAAGCGTCAGACTGGTTGAGCGGCGTTTACAACGGTAATGGCTAAAACATTGTTATCCCGGTGAATATAGTCTACAGTAGTAGGGATGACATGGATTCATTATACAGCTACGAGTAAAACTGTGATACCTGCGCCGACACACTAACTTTGATGCTAGTGGTTTGTAGTAAATTTACATTCACAAGGTAATGTGAACCGGCGCGGTGGTACTGGCAAGACAACTCTCACGTCGCAGGAAATTTAGGATTTTGGGACGTCGAAGTTGATCTCACTATATCAGCACCCCCTAGAAGAGTGACTAACATAGAAGGCCTTTTACCTATAAATTTTAATCCTGAGCAGCAGCTGCTGTCTTGGTGGCCAGCCACGCCTCAGCCACCCAACCTGGAAACGCCTCCTGAGGACATGAAAAGTTATTTGCACGTTCTCTCAACCCATTCTGTGGAATACACACAAGTTTACTGTTAATTTCGGAATGATAGTACAAGTTGCCATTTGTCTCTTGTGAAGATACGTTAGTAAAATGCCGGTGTCCAGTAGAAGGCTAGTATTGTCTAATTGTTTAAAGTGGTGTCTTGGGTTACGTCGATGAACTCGACCGCGTCCGGTAATCTACTTATCATTGGTTCTAACCCTGTGAGTTTAAGCAGTGTGGCGACAGCATGGCCTAAACATGTCAGGGTAAGGTTTATATATAAAAATGAGTCTCAGGTACATACCCTCTTACCGCAATGACTGGGGATTATTTTTCCATTGGAACAAATACAGTCAAAAGTGATATTTTTGCTAGTCCCTTTTTTGTTTCATCTTGCGTAAATTTTTGATGTCGTCCTTTGTTTTGCTAATGTCTGGTCATCACATTTTCATGTTGGTAAATTTCAAAGTACTAGCTATCATATGATTCATTTTTGTGCCATAATCGATACTATCAAACCCTAATAAGCATGACAGGCTCTTTTTTCTGCAACGGGTCAAATTTGTTTACACGGTGCTTAAGGAAGAACGGTTTTGCTTATGGTATATACATATATAAGCTATCGATAGCACACATTAGCAGTGTGATCAATCTACATTCGTTTTTTTGCTGATACTCTGGTTGTAACATCTAGCTGATCATACAATGTTTCACAGTAAACTTTTAAATCAAGCTGATCGTTCTTACGGTTTTGGTAGCAACATTTATGTTGTCGTGGTGACATTCATGTCACATTGTTGAAGCAATGATGGCTGTTGGGCGAAAAAAAACCTGCTAATTCAATCCCATTTTGTTTTAGGGGGATCGAGAGAAAGAACTTGACCTTCCCATTTCACCGCTGTGTGACCGGAACACGGTCGTCGTTCCTCAGTCACAGATCGGTAAGCAAACTCATCTCTAACACATCTCTTGTTCAAGTCTAGTATTTATCCTTGGTAATCCCAGAAGTCTAGCTCGTCGTTACACTGTGAGCGGTCTACTGACTGTTGCTTAGAATGCGCACTAAGTTTACCGTCTATGATCAGCGACCATCACGACGCTCGTCAAGCCGGAGTTACCTGTCTGATATAGAAATTCAGAAAGGCTGCTGTTTCAACTTAGTTTGCCCATTTCAAAAAATTGATGCCTTTCCAGGGCTACATTTATTTGCAATGTAATGTGCCCCATCTATCTGGATAGGAACATATATTGGCGAGTAAGATCCGTATCCATTCTGGTTTACTAAACACATAAAGCAACCTTATAAAACAAGCGCATGCAACAGCCTTCGCGATTTTATATGTTAATTACTAGGTCGCGTTTAATTTCTTGAGTTTTCTTTTACTGAACAGGATTGGTGACTATGTTTAGATTCCATGTTTTAACCAAAAGTCTCTATTATCACACCAACCAGCATAGCTAACCGTCTACTGGCTGATCCTTAACACATGAAGAACTAAAATGACAAAATCCGGACGGTCCCCAAACTGACTAACCTACCGACCACGCGCAGTATATGGATCAGATGTGCATAATTAATCGGTCAGATGTGTTTAGAGCGACGCAATCAAGGTTGTTGAATCTGTTCATTTGACTGGGGGCACCATCTCACATTGGTGGAATAGAACTTCGGACAATGAATGACGTTTGCCAGAATCCAGTTGAAGGGCACGACAATTTTATTTCACAACCACATTGGCATTTGTTTATCAGCTCCCTGCGCTGAGACATCTGGTGTAGGCCAACATTGTGGTTTCGAACAATCTTAGATGAACCAACGACCACTTAATCGTAAACCTGTTTGTTTTCTAGATTTTGACATTACCCACGCCCTCATAAAATAAATGCATTTGTTCCCCTTGATCTTGAATCCTACAGGTTTCATCGACTTCATTGTGGAACCCTGTTTCCAAGTGCTCGGTGACATGATCGAGCGCATTATTTCACCACCAGCAGTTCTTCCTGGCAGCACACCCGAGTTGGAGCGGAAACAAAATGGCAGTGAGAAAAACTTACAAGGTACGTAATAACGTTATTCACGAAAGTACCTGTTTCTTGGCAACTTAATGTTGTAGCCTCATTTAAAATTTAGAAGAAAACCGCTCCATCAAAAACAAGACAACCGAACGAATAATAACGGGGGGGGGGTCAACGAGCTTCTGACATAAACATTAAATCAAGGGCTTTTGTAACTAAAGTTAACGCTAGTAACTGACATGCAACAACATTGAAATCGCTCGCTAGCGATTCAAATTCATACCGCGTTACGTGTAATCTGGCAATTCAATAAATTCCTTTCTCAAAATCCAACAAAAGAGAGGATAATTTAGCTTTGAAACGGTTAATGAAAAGGCGCCCGTGGAATAGATTTAGTACAAAACTAATTGAATCAGTGTACAAGGACAATAAATATCTCATCTCAAAAGTGAAAATTTCTCCTAAGTTAAACAGTGAATGTGTTCCTCCAACATAATGGACAACTAGGCAACGCTCAGTAATAGGGAGCGATAACACAAAATTGAGCTCACTCAAACGAGTAATCGGTGGTTGGGCCGGAACAGAGGGACCGTTCGTGGATCGAAAGGTGATAGAGGTTATAGGTTACTCATACAAACATATGGAAGGAAAATATCCAATTTCTGCATGTACTGATTTGCAGAGCTCCGTTTGAATGATGGTGAAGGAAATGTCGGCAATCACTGAATTGAGAATGAAGCTAATTACAAGTAATAATAAAGCGTGCAATCACTATTCAATAACAATCAAACCGAGCACAGTAAAAAAATAAATATTATGAGTAAGATTTCTGAGCTCTTGGCTTGATTTCGTAGCCCAGGTTCAAAGCCGGTCATTGCAAACATCTTTTGCAGTTGGGCCTTTCATAAAATATCGTATACACCAAACTACTTACTAGCGAAAGACCATCAGTGCCAGGATTGTTCACTGCATCTTGTAATGCATTGGAATGGTTCTGTTTCCACAGATTAAGTTGACGTCTTCTGACCTACCGGTAGTCAAAGGACCACCGAACTTCATCAGCCAGTGAGGGGTCAATTTTCCGGAACTGGTTGAGACTGACGTAGGGGCATGTACGATTAAATAATACTGAGTGGTTTGACGTGTAACATTGAACTCGACTTGCTTGGATGGTTCCGCAAACTGTATCGTCAGAAGAGATGAGGGAAGCAGTTGACGTACGTAGATAGTTACGCAGTGACTGGAACAGTTTTCCATTTTGGTCTCACGCACAGACGGAATCGCTACTGTTCAGTTTTTTTAGTTTGGATTAGTTTATTATACAGAAAGAAACGGCTGTTGCTCCTGTGTCCAGTTTCTACCTCTGGGCTTGCTGAAACGGTAGAAAAACATGAGTGTTTTGTCTCAAGTTACAAACCTCATGTGTGATCCACTTCTAGCAGCCAATATATAAGGCATTAGTTTGACAGCAGAGCTTGTAACCCTACGGGGAAACAGAATGTTGGGGTGCGGCTCCATACTGAGAGATCTATTCACGTCCTGGTGTTACTACTTCTGTACTTCCTGCACCGAACAACCAGACGTCAACTGCGTTAATGTGCAACTAATCTTGATTAGGAATGTTGTCTCGCGTTGATCCTGAAAAGCGAAATTTCTTATTCGTTTTGCACTCCTAAAATTGATTTTGTAAGAAAATGGATTATTTATTGGACTTCAGAGATGAAACACCTCGACAGAGTGGTCCTGACAGTTGTTCTCAACACCATCGGTTGATCAGCTTCACCGGCGAGTATCAGTTTCGCCCTTAGGACTTGGGATGATACTGAACATACCAAGAGCCCAGGTTCACAAATAGGCTGAGATTACTCCCGATTTCCATTCATACTAGTAGATCTCACCAAAGACCGCATATTGAGCCACCAAGTGATAACTTTGAGTTATTCTATCCAAACCTCCCTCTTTATTCATACCAACATAGTAGTGTTTATGGTAAAAATTCGAACAGCCGAAGGACATCTGCACCAAATGCTATGTTAGTGAAGCTATGTAATCTTATTACTGCACATAACATGTTATATAACAGTAACCCAGAGCACTAGCGGACTACTCGCTGCAACTTGTACACTTTCCCCTTTTATCCTCGAGGATAACAGTTAAATAGAAGAATACGGTGTTGTTGCATCTGGTAGAAGCGTGCAGTGGATTTAAACACTATCGAAAGCCTCGGTTTGAGCGCCAGATCAAAATGGAATGGAATTGAAAGTAACTGACTCAAAATAGTTCGTAAATGTGCGTTGATTTGGAGTTCCACTATACCAATGAAGTATCCAATGGATACGATCTGTCGTGTTGCCCCCGATGGATTTTGAGATCACAACGGAGATAATTTTGACAAAAGATAAATACGGAGATGTGCTGAACTAAACGGTTGATTTCGTTGGGTTTTAAACCTCCAGCTATCCGTACACAAACGACACGATACGCGGAGGGAAAATGCATGGCTCGCGACCTTGAAGAAATTTTGTATTATTGATTATCTATTTATTCGATAAACTTAGTTTAAACATTTTGTATATATGTGAACTTGGGGAAGGTGAAAACTGTGAACAATGAAAATTATGAAGTACAAAATACTGTACAAAACGCTACAAGCGTTTTAATAGCATGAGAAAACTTGAATTGTTTAGTTAAAACCAGTGGATGCATACTGAATCGAAAACTCATGTTATGGACAACGGTTGTCATTCACCCGCCAATTGTTTGAACTGATGTGGCCTTTGGTGGAGATTTAGATTTCTGTTTTGGAATGTTTTCGTTTTACTTGCTATATTTGAATGACCTGCTTGTTGTGTGAACTGCGACCAAAGACAATGAGAGATTCGCTTCTATGCAAGCCCAGTTCATCAAAGTGAGGAAGAGGAGTACGCATCCTTATGACTTGCGTAGCAAGTCATCAGTTTCGGTGGAGTCCGTAGAACATAAAAGCAGATGTGAACAGAATATTGGGTCCGTCTTGAGGATTTTGAACAACTTCTATTTCTATTTTTATTTATCGGTTGCATGCAACTTAGTAATAACGATTTACATTGAATAACGAGTCATGAGTATTTCATAAATATACGGTTGTTATCAAATCGTAATAACTGAGGCTACTTATTTCGTCCTGTCAGTCCTTCAGGTTTAGCTATTTTCTTCTAGAACAAAGTCTTTATAACTGTATAGGTTATTAACCACGTAATGCACTGGGAACTTTCCATTCTGATTTTAGTCGAACCACCGGCTGTTTCCCGACCGTGGGTAGAATGCTTCAAAGAGAACAAACAAACCTGGGCTGCGTTGACCACGGAAAGCAAGCCAAAAACTTGACCCTTTTCTTATAATTGGATCCAGTACACAGGAAGTCAAATGCGCGTTATCTAGTTTCCGGACATCTTTCAACTTCACAGGCCTAATCTCAAATATCAAGAGATACCACTGAGAAGAACCACAATGTCTACAACAGAGCCGTCAATATTCCACCAACTATTTCCAAACCACTCCCTAATACCATCAAGCGACCGAGTCCATTTCATCACAACTGTCAACAGACCGGATGCAAATGAACAGATCATCGATGTGTAGTTTGTACTCTAGACATCCTCGTTGCAACAAACACGAAATCATGTCTTAGTATCCCAAAGTTGTTTTCAAAAGGAGTTGGCATGATCTTATCATTTCATTTTTATGGCTTTTACATGCTGCGTTGTGGTCAACTGCAGTATTTAGTGGCAGTCTTCTATTTCAGGATCAGATGGCAGGTAACTCATGCATTGTTGACCGGACGCGCTCAGTACTGTGATATCAAGTCATCACATTTGATCAATGCATTGGTGATGAAAGTGGCAAGCTTTTGTGTGTTCTCTGTCTCCAGGCATGAAATCACAAAGCTGCAACGACAACTGAAACATGGAAAGCAGGTGCAGTGCTTGAACTAAGATAGCATGCAAACATCCAGGAGAGCCTTGAAAACAGAAATAGAGCCAATAGAAATAACAGTCTGGAAGGGCATTCAAAAACCTACAGACTTGCACTGAGAAGAAGCTATGACGAAATCCTGACCGGCCAGGTTGGCCTTCTTTTCTGAGACGGTGGTCACTTAGAGAACTAACGAACCAGGCTCATCATGAAACTACAGTGGTGGCCAGTTGATTTTGGAATTGCGGAGGCAAGTATAAGATCATCTACAAACCGGCGAAACTCTAATAGTTATAGATTCTGACTTCAAAGGGAGGTCCAAACGACCTTGGTGACATATCAGTACTTCTCAGAAAGTATTCTGTGTTCTTGAATAAAAGGTGACAAGATCACGGCTTCACTTTCAAGGTGTAGGCAGACAAAACTATTGTGTTTTGGTGCAAGGTGATGGAGAGCAGATTAGCCGAAAAGCCTTTTGAGCAACGTCAACGTACTGGTAGCATTTTACAATCACCAAAACGCTGACTGAGTTCCATAACACATGTGGGACCAGCAAGCTAAGATTCTTTCCAGTCAGAACTACCTGGCAGCTGTTGCTGAAAGCCAATAAGATCCTCCAGAATATGTGGGGTACATCAATTACGGGGGAGAATGTGCTCTTCAAGGCCCTTCCTTAGCCCGCACGACGGATAGCTCGTCGATGAGCGTCGCTTTCTGGGATAAGCTTCAAAGTGCAACCTATCTGGATGGCAACATCACAGCCTCCAATGGTGTAGATCCATCGTTTGCTTTGGGAGGATTGCAGTGACTTTTGTTCACGGTTGGACAACCGCATGTAAAAGTGTGTACTTATCCCATGTTTACAAAAACAAATGCGAACGTAACGAGTCGGTATTCACATTTGCGGTCTTCTGTTAAGCTCGGTAACTACGTTGATAAGACTGATGTCAGAGGCAAAATCACAGAGGATGGACGCATGGTCGCTTGAACCCAGTGATGCGGATTATTCAAAATTGTCAACCATTGTTTCTTCGTTGGTAAGAATATGTTTCAAAAGCTAAAGTTTCCGGTAGTCATGCCGGTGGACTGAGTCCGGTATATAATCAGTGACGTTTGAAGTTTTTACATTGCCAAAGAAACGCGCTGTCATTTAGCCCTATGTACGAAAAGGTTAAACGATTTATTTCCAAAATTTTCAAGCTGCCCATCAACAGTGCATAGGTAAGCTCAGAAGTACACATTCTTATTTCGCCCAAAAGCAATTTTCCTCTGTTTTTGGTTGTAGGCAAATGGGGATAGATTACCTCTACCACTCAATGATCCACATTGTCTTAGGAATAGCATCAAATACATATTATCATACTAGAAGGTCTGCAACAAAACATGAGCATGAGTAGCCAACCAGACACTTTCGCATTTTGTGCCATCTGCGATGAAAAGTGTTCTGTCATTAGTGTCGATCTCCGATTTAGTGAAAAATAGTTTCACAGCACTGAGTGATTGCGATTATGGGAGCTATGCCCTGTAGCATGATTCACAAAATTCAACCAGCTTGTTACCTAGGTTGACAGAGTCAGTATAAATGCACTTAGTAAAGGTCATCGTTAACGAGTGAGTAATAGGCTTGTTTGCAAGACGAACAGAGGAAGTGAAGCTGACCCCACTGGAGCTAGCTGCAACGATTATCCCGAAACATTGAGATCTGTTATTGTGCTACAAAACCATTAGAACGAACGTGATACTCCAATTTCAGTTTCACCCCCTTTCCTATGAAACGGCCAGTCTGAGACCACAATGTGCTTGAGATAGGCCGCTGCTTATGAAAGAATGTGAGGTGTACCTTCTTGAGAAGTTCTGGACGAGTTTCATTCGGTGTGGGGGCCAAAGTTAGCTGAGCCGTGCATGAAACAAGGTTTACCAAAACTCCGCAGACTATGAACTCCAATGTTAAATTACGAGACCGCTTGCTGCCTTCAGAATCTGGCAACGGTTTGCATCTTTCCATCGAACCTAGGTTATCTTATATTGACCATACTTTACAACCCCTCTTGTGTTATTGCCTCGGGCCCAAATTGCCTCCTGTATGACAAAAGTTGGACATGGCATAATGATAAATGTTTACACGCTGGTGACAGCGATAACGTCCGTCTAGTAATAATCTGCTGGAAAGCGGTAACAACTATGGAGGTTTGTTTCATGCAAATGAGCAGATGGAGTAACTGGGTCCAAAGGTATCTGTATAACTGAGGTATTACGTTCCACATGCTTAAAGTAAACTGTAGTGGCGGTTTGCTGGAACGAAATACAATGAAGAACGTGGGGAACAAATAGCAGCGGCAATAACGTTCTAGAAGGGTTAGAGAATGTAGCTCGGCAACATCCTCGGCAATGTGTGGTTTACGTTGTAACCCACAAACTGTACACTGAGAGAAAAAACAGCATAAGTATTCCGTCTAGCCATAGTTTCTAGGTGCTGAATTATCTGGATCATCCATGTTAATTAATTATTCCGCCCCAGTGTTCTGCCCTATTACTAGTGTAAAAGTAATCCAACTTCAGGTGTACCAGAAGGATTTGGATAGTTGCACAATCAAAGGATATACCACCTGAATTGTACTGCACAAGAAAAGTAACTTCAAACTAACTTCAGACATCTCCGCAGTTTCTATGGCAAAAGGAATATGTTGCTCCACATGGGCCAACAGCCACTTATAATTTCTATGATCATCAACTGATATCGCCCCCAAGCAGTCAAGAAGAACACACGAAATATCCGTGTAGTCCGTTGGAACTTGCACAGGCTTTTTTCTTGGTGGATGCAGATAATATGCATTTTACTGAATCTCGACCATGCTCGTACCAGGTGGCCTGTCATGTCCGGCCATCACAGCAACTGATAACTGACCGACGTTCGTTTGAATGTTTTCGCGCAATCGAGAACAATCAATAACCTATCCAGATTCACACAATCAGTCTCCAGTTTTTGTTACTCGGATGATATCAATGTGTGGTATGTATGGTTGTATCTTCAACCAACCCTGTTCAGTTCAACCAAGCGTATGGAGCATAGTAAAGTGCTGGATAACTTGGTGTTTAATTTTTGCGCATAGATATTTGCCTGTAATGAGTGATATGCCATGTTTTCCATTTTTTCCCACGTTTGAGGCCTGCCTTAAACTTCATGGCTGTATGGTAGCTAATCATCAGCTCGAGTCACTGACGTTTTTGATAATGATGATGCTCGAGACTTTATTGAACACTAGCCTTCGTTGTAGCCGTCTGGAAAGCCGTTTCTCAATCGTGCCTGATTTTTTTCAAAATGTAGGTTCACGTTTCAATAGCTGTAGGTGACAGGAGTTCACAGGCGAAAGTCAGATGGTTAAACAGACCACCATGCCGGTGTATAACAGATATTTTATTGAAACGTGAATCAGTCATCTTCCGAACCCACGTATGCAATTGCTTCCAACCCCGACTTGGGGAAGACAAAATTTGGAAAAACAAATCTGCTCCAAAGACTTACACTTAGAAAACAAGACGCTCCTTGGTATGAGAGGCCTCACCGCTCTTCTCCAGCCTCTCGTAGTCTTTGAATCACCCTTGGCAATTGGGTTAACATGATCCATTTTTCTTTGTTGTGACAAAAGGAAAGTCACTCTGGCTCTAATTAACTTTGAGATAGGACTACTGTGTTGTGCACATAACTTCAACACTACCACGTCCTTTATAGACCCTACCAACAGCATCCGTTCACGTGAGAATTACAAAACTTTATCTTTGACGTGTCACCCCAACCTCAAAGTCTATTCAAGTTCATGATGATTGAAGCTGAACTTTTTCACCAACAAATCGATTTCAGGAAGCTGGGTTAAAACAGGCTGCTCAATAGTCAATCAACTATGCAATTAGGATGCTTTCTGTACAGCCACAACTCGCCGTTTCATCCCGTTCTTCGAACGAAAGGAGACTGACGTCTACATGAAAGTTATCTTTCATGGCTACATAAAAGAACTATTGCTCTCACATGTCAAACCTGTAAATTTTGGAGCAAATGAACGACCCGAATTTCGTGCGCCCTTGGGAACAGAAAATCAGGATATCAGGCATGTCATCTTCGTAGTTCAGGCCCAAGCATTTCGATGAGGTTTTGACGATCGATTATGAACGCAATTCCGTGAACGACTGACCGATAGAATAAATTTGCATGGTCTGCAATAAATGCATTTCCCAGTTTCCGAATCCCAATTTCTATTCAGGTAGAACATTATGCGAACAGTGTCAGGTTGTCGAAGCTGTTGTGAGAGTTGAACTGACGGTTTTATACAGTAAGTTGAGAGTATCAAAAAGGTCAACAAAGGCGGCGGTCCGGGAAGGTAAATGGTCCAAGTGCAATTGGCAATAGTCAATCTCCCACAAACACGACAACTCTGGCAAGAGTTGACAAGGAGTCGGATCCAAGCAGGCGTGCAACAAAATCCAGAGTCGGCGATCAATTGTGGGTGATGTTCAACTTGAAATTAACCAAATCCCCGACTACTCATCAGTAATCTAGAATATCGCCTAGCAGGTCTAATGAGATGGGAGATCTCGACCTGTCTGGGAAGTCCTAATCGCGGGGTTATCAATTGGAGTTAACAGACAGTAACTGTGTCTCCATTTCGAGACGATCGGGCAACCTGATCATTACTCACAAGCGAAAGTGGTTGAGCGTTCACATATGCGATCAATTGTGAGTGATGTTCAACCTGAAATTAAACAAATCCCCGACTACTCATCAGTAATCTGTCAATAATTTGATTGGAATTTTGATGTTATTGTTTCCAAAAATATATATAAACAAGGATTCATGCCAAAATGACCGTTTTCTCCTTGGAACGACTTCAAGCCAATTCCTAGGAAAGCATCAATCACTTATTCGGT
>JTDE01002944.1:61468-84518 GCA_014338405.1 Paragonimus skrjabini miyazakii | reverse complement strand
CTGGCACCCATTATAATCCGTCGACTCACTGCAGTTCGGGAGTTAAATATTAGAGAAGAACAGGTAGGGTTTCGTCCTGGTCGGAGATGTATAGATAACATTTTTACCCTTCGTCAAATTTTGGAGCAGCGTCATGTATACCGCCGGCCAACAATTGCCGTATTTCTCGACTATAAAGGTGCGTTCGATTCGGTGGATCGATCTACATTTTTAGAGTCGCTTAAACGCAGGGATGTACCGACCAAGTATGTGAACATACTGTCGGCGATTTATTCCCATACTTCGGCTCAGGTGGGAGTTTACGATGAGCTGTCTGACAGTTATTGCACCATGATCGGCGTACGTCAAGGCTCTCTCCTTTCACCATTTTTGCCCAATTTTATCATGGACGAAATAATGGAGGACTGCCCGCTGCATTCATATGATGCTGGTTTGGACCTCCTACCTGGTGGAAGGCTGGCTGATCCTGATCATGCTGACGACAAGGTGTTGCTGTTTGACAACTTTCAGGCGGCGCAAACAACGCTTAATGCAATTTCACGTTCAGCCAAGTATTTGGGAATGCGCTTTGCAGCCTCGAAATGCAAGGTGCTTCTGCAAGATTGTTGTGATTACGTAGATTTAATGTTAGATAATGAAGTCATGGAGGTCATTGGCCGGTTTGTATACCTGGGAACCTGCATCAGCGGCGGCGGCGGAGGTGTTGGGAATGAATTAGAGGTGCGTATTTCTTGGGCTAGGGCGGCGTTTACTAATCTGAGGCACTTATGGCGACAGAAAGGTTTCTTTCTGAAACTTAAGGATCGCATATATCAGACAACAATTAGGGCTATATTACTTTACGGTGGCGAAACATAGCCCATCATAGTAGAAGAAGTGAACCGTCTTTAGGTATTTTACCACCTATGTCTGCATCCAATCGTCCGTATCGGGTGGCACCAGTGAGTAGGCAACGAGGAGGTCAGGAAACGGGTGTTTGGCACTGATTGTCAAACGACTTTTTTTTTATTCAGTCACTATATTTGCACAAACCTAGATGGTTACGTCATGTACTAAGGATGCCAGCTAATCGTCTGCCACACCGAACACTGTTTTTCGACGCTGCGGCCGACTGGCGCAAGGTGCGAGGTGGACAGATGATGACCTGGTGGAGACAAATGAAATTGTTCACGAAGGGGTTGATCACTGTAGATCGGGTTCGTCTTCCGGGCTGGAGCTCTCGCGACTCACAGAGTCGGTGGCTTGAGACGTTAAGTGAGATGGCGGCTAACCGAGCTCAGTGGCGTGAATGTTGTCGTTGTTTGTCCGAGTTGTTTGTGAAATGAGTGCACTTAATGACGCGGGGCTGTGAAAGCCGCAAGGAAGCTGTCTTACTGATGACGCCTTACTTTGACTTACAGCTCGGTTGCTTGTTTGCAAGGTGTAGGCGCCTTGATGTTGTATGTTTGAATGTAGACGTAGCTATTTTTCAGTGGTTCGGTCCCCTCTCCTCCCCTTTTTTCCTTCTCTCTTCCTATACAGGGTTTGCTTTTTCTTCGTGGTTGTTTGGCAGTTAAGCATCAGTGTGGACCACTGATGTATTGCTGTCTGTGATGATGGTGATGATGTTGGTCCCATTGTGAACCGAGCGCTTCCGTTGTCGGTCGCGTTATATTTGTTCATTGAACTTGCGGACGCCCGTCCGGATCATATTTCTCCAGACCGTCCGATTCAACGCTAAGTCTTTACAAATTCGAAAATCAGGGTTGCAGCGCGACAGACTTACCTGGACAACATCGTGGTATCTCAGTTTCTGATCACTAGAACTTCACTTACCTGCTTTCACTTGTCACTATGCGATTATCACCCATCCGACGGACGTGACCTATCCAACGAAACTGATTCAGCAACAACATGGCTTGCATCCTGTCAATGTCAGCTCGCCGCAGTACCTCAGTACCATATTCAACCACCGAATACTCAAGATGCGTCTTAGTCACTGCAGTTGGAATCGGTTCACATAGCGCACGTTCCGTTGATGCAGTGTTCAAATTTTACTGCCGTACAGCAGTATGAACAGCACCATTCAGCCGTAGACACAGAGCATAGCGGTCATTTTCAGGCTGTGGTTCTCTCAGACACTTCTTTTAAAATGTCCAAAAGCAGCATCAGCCTTCGCCACACGAGCTCGTAACTCACGGTCCGCTGGCAGATCTGTGGACAAATTGCAACCCAAGTAGCAGAAATCTGCGCAGCTGTCGACAACGTCTCCATTGAGGCGAATGTCATGCACAGGTGCAGAAACAACATCTCCACACGAAGAAAGCTGAAGGAAAGAAAATGTCCCACTTGTGTTGATGTCCAATCGAAACTTAGATTTCGCGGTTGTGAAACCGGTGGCCAGTCGTTGAAGTTTGTTTTCATTGTTTGCTAACAGCGCACGGTCATCTGTGAATAGAAACATGCACATCGTTGAGGTTCGTAGGCGGGTTGGGGCGCCGAACCGTCAACTATTCAGTAGACGGTCATCCTTCCGATGCTCAACCTCAATACCGACCTTCACCTAGTCCTGAAGAACAACTGTTAGCATGGCGATCAAGTATGATTTAAACAGGATTGGGGCCAGGATACAGCCCTGCTTTACGCCAGTGACAATGTCAAAATCATCAGAGGTCTGCCCACACGATTGCTTCTTCGCCTTTATGCCTACGTGAAATATTCTAATCAAATTGAGAAACTTACTTGGACGTCTATGCTTACCAAGCTCCATCCCCAACGCCTCGCAGCTCACGGAATCGAAGGCCTTGATGAGGTCCACAGGGAGTTCGCACATACAAAGTCTGGTTGCGTTCCCGGCACAGCTGAAGTTGTTTGGCAGCAACACCACACCGATGGTATTGCGACTCGCCCGGAATCCATACTGTTCTTCGGGAACATTGGCCTCTGAAACACCTGCATTCAGTCGATTCAGATGGATTCTTGCCTGCATAACTCAGCAGACTAACGTCCCAATAGCTGTCGGGGCTTGCTGCCCTTACCTTTAAACAAAAATGCGCTAAGGGCATCCTTGGATTCTTGCGGTATTATTTCCTGCTCCCAGATGGAGTGAACCAGCTGTAGCAGTGCACGTTTCAGCGCCGGTCAGCCATTCTTCAATATTTTACCTGGTAATTCATCCTCGCCTGCAGCCTTTTCATTGTCAAATCGCTCTTTGCACCTCTGCTAAATTCGCGGCGAGAGCAAATGGAGATATGACGACTTGTTGTTGCCGGCCGTTTACGGCCACTCAGTCAGCGGTAGCAGGACGGTTTAGTAAGCTACCTAGGTGTTTGCGCCAGACCTGTATGATATCTTCTGACTGGGCACACGAACAGCCAGTGCTGCGGTAAAGTAGACGGATGGCCCGAAAATCGCCTTAAGCGAATCGTAGAGATGCTTGTGTTTTCCGTGGTCAGCGCAGCTGTGCATCCGCTCACCAGTCGTTCGGCCTGTTGACGGTGAGTCCTCTGGAATATCGCTCTCGTATTTTCGATGTCAGGGTCCATTGTAGAGGAGGCAAACGCGGCATTCTTCTTCCTTACCAAGCTGGAGATCATTGCGTTGTTTTCATCGAACCAGCCCGACCGTTTCTGGCGTTCGATACCGATTGTCTTGCTGACTGCTGCTGTGCTGTGTTCTTTGAGGTTTTGCCACATACCCTCGGGGTTTATGCGTACAAGAACGTCGCGCAGACGGGCTGCAACTGCGCGTTGAAAAGCAGCCCTCGTTTCAGTTCTCCACTCGTTTGACATCCAACTTTTGCCGTTGTCTGTAGGATCTACGATAAGTCGGTTTGCAAACGTGGATAAATATTTTGGTCCTGTCCAGTCTATGATCTTTGCTACATCCAGCGCCGTACGTCACTCGTATGATACGCACTTCATGAATGTCACGCTGCTACACAATCACGTAATCAAACAAATGATGGTGACCACTTCATTGGTGAGTCCACGTCGTGATATCGCGCGCATCCAGCTGGAATCGGGTGTTTGTGATAACCATTTTGTGAGTAGCTCACAGGTGGAGCAGACGATATCCGCTCTCGTTGACTGAATCAATGTAATAAGGTCTGAGAACTGTCGACCAGGTCGTTTAGTCACGCCTAACTTGAGCGCTGAAGTAACCCAGAACAATCGGTCGGTCATTCCCCTGTGTCGACCGAATTGTGGTGGACAGCTGATCATAAATCTGGTCCTGTGTATCATCGGTGTGACACAGAGCTGGGCCATAATCACTAAGACATGTGACACACTTACCTCGAGTCGCAGGCGAATGGACAGAATTTGAAGGCTGATGCCGTGCGGTTCGCCTACCGTCAAAACATTGATGTGATCGGCGACTGCGAAATAGACACCATGCTTCCGAGCACCGTCCGCCGAGTAACTTACCCAGTAGAATGTTTACCCAGCACCTGCTTCTCGGAGCTTACCCTGATCTGCAAGCCTTATCTCATCCGAAGCTGTGATGTCGGTGCCGTTGTGGATTAATTCCACTGTGATTGGACGTTCTGACCGTCCTGTGGTGCTGTATCGATCCAACAGCGTGCACATCCCATATCTTAACGGACAACGTCTTGCGTTCCCGGCCGGGTCTCAAGTTGGTCGTCGTTTTACTGAGATTCGAGTGGGCCCTCTCTGCTCTAGGATTTGTGCTGGGGTGGTCATTAGAGAAGAGGAAGGGGGGTGGTTTGGCGGTAGGATATTTTCACCTATCTACTCTGCCACAAACAGTAGACGGTGCGATCCGGTTTATCCTGGTTTATGTGAACTTCGGATACTGCCAGGACGCCCAGACCTCGACAAGAGAACGATTAGGGCCCTCAACCAATACATTTACTCAAAAGCCTGTACCGCAAGACAGCGGGCGAGACACAGGCGTACAAACGCAAAATAGTCTAACACCAGCAACAATCAAATTGCACTAGCCACACACAGGCTCAAGAGCCACATCTATAAGGTCAACACGTTCATATAAGACACAACACACGACATACATAATATAACGAAAGGGCGTCCAATGAAGCACAATCTTTATTGTCCAACTCGCTTGTTACTACGCTACGCGCGCGCTCGCGTTTATGAGTCAGAATTCCAGTCCACAACACCCCCTGGTTTATGTGTGCGATCGACGCCTTCTATCGGGGAGTTTTCCGCCTGCCATTCCTCGTCCGTTGGTCCGATCTCGTTGAACGAGGGCTCTTCCGGTCGCTCTTGTTGTCCACAATCTATCCACTGTGAGCTTTGACCGTATTCTGTGACCGTGTCGAAATATTCCTCCGAGTGTTGGAATTATTGCGCCCTCGATCTGGTCGCCCATCCTATTTTGTTTGCCATGTCTCGCCCGTCGGTCTGATCCAGTTGAGTGATGACTCATCCGATCGCCCATGCTGTCCCCGATCCGCTCGCTGTAGGCTTTTGGACGTACCTTCTCCTCGCGTTGAGGTATTCCGCGGAGTGTTGGACTACTCGCACCTCCGGTTTGATAATCTACCACAATAAGACACTATTCTATAGACAAACAAGTCACTGACACAAAAGCAGACCAGGAAAGAACAAACATCAAGCAGAAACAGAGCCCGACACGCTCGCATTTTGACCAATAAGCGCATCTGCTTTTTGTCTGACTGCTTCCGTTTGGTCAGTCTGATATGGTTGAACCTACAAAGACCGATGTCGTAGTTAGCATAGCCCGCCAGATCGAAACAGGGCACAAACCTGACCACCAGACCAAGTTAACAGAAAAAACGTTGACAACACACACATACACACAAGTGTACGCACGCGGCAAACAAATATCATTTCATGCATTTACACTTCAGAGGAAACATCAGATGTGAGTGGCCAGTCGCTGACCCTCCCCCCTACACCCAACCATAATGGCCAATTATCCCACAGCCACTTCAAACTCACGCATGCATGAACCCCATGACACCGACGAACGCGTGTCTCACGACCAGCACTTGTGACAGTCATGAAAAATATTGTGTAGCGAACAAGCTCGTTTTTAGTGATTCATCAGCAGGCTAAATACATCACATTTATATCACGAATTGTACAGGGGAATCATTAAAGGCGTTAAACGGGGAACGGGTGGTTAATCAGGTCAGTCAGTTGAACGTCACTTGTGACAGTGTCTCACATTCGTCAACACTCCCACCCTCCTCTAGTAAGTTGTGACCCGCCCCATGTCTGTGATTTTTAATGACTCACCTGACTTGTTCTAATTTCCATATAATAAAACGCATGTACCCTGTGTAATCGTAAAAACTCGATAGAAATCACCGAAAACAGCTGTTCGCATAATTGACATCTCATAATGAGATAGTCAACCCATCAAGCAAAAATAAAAACCACTCATTTTATAAAAGACCAGACGTAGATGCATTTCGCTGTGAGTCTCTGTTTCAATTACTCCATAGGTAGCTGACCCTTTGTCTTCTGCACACAGTTTTCCATCACGATAATACAAAGAGACTATTCGACTCCATAAAACACTGCGTTGCGTACAGCGAATTATACTGTTCGTCCCCTTATTACTATCCGGTGATTCTTTCTCAGGAAGGGTACACGAATGGGATTCCTGGATAGAATTCCAAAGTTGCTTAATTGCTGTCGTGATATGACCAATCTAATTTGAAGAGTTACCATCCACAGACAAGGAGGTTTCATGTAGGTGTCCTCCAGAGACGCCGGTTTTCCCCTGCTGGGGGTTATTTTAGGTCGACCATTTTCACATGGGCGTTCCACTCTTTTCTATAGATGTGTTGTTCACGTTTGTACTGTTATGTTGTCAACAAGCACTACTTTTTTGAACGTCGATTTCTTCTTACAAGCCACATACTAGTGGCCTGCCGGAATTGATTGTCTAGGGCAGCGGGAAAACATGAAAGCAAGATATCATTATTTCGAGTTTATATGGTCAACCGTTTGTCAAAAAGTTAAAATGAATCTACAGAGTGACCTAGGAAAATTTGGAAAGGCTTGTTATAAACATCCATTTGAGAAAACGGATAGTCAACTGGAAGACGGGAAAGTCCACTGTTAACAAAGTGAGCTAGACGGGACGTACAATTGTCAATACGATAAAGAAATCAACTGGATCCTCAAAAGGACGTTGGAGACCAACGGTCCGAACGTTCGTTGGTCCGTTTGGTTAGGTCGCCGGGTACAACAACAACCATTGAAAGGAACGGTTGAGGAGAGTTGGTCGAAACATATCTTCTGTGAGCACAATGCTGGTTGTCGATTGATCGACAGGATTTTGCTCACAACAGATTGCATTGGTTTGGTGTTACGTACCAACAGAGTGAGACGGCTGATCCGGTCAATTCTATTCTCGTGCTCACAGCCGCCCGGTAGGTACAGCCACTACATCTGAGATGGGGACTGTGCGATAAAGACGGACTTCGCTGTTTTTCGACTAGCGTAATTCCTTTTCATCAAGTCAACATCGAATTCATGCCGGCTGAATTCCCATGAATCATACTGTATACATCATTTGTTAAATGAAAGTAACTGACTGTTTTACAGTTAAGGGAAAACTAGCATCTAAGAACGCGTACTTTTCCAAATAGAGAAGATGCGTTACGTAATCGTATTTTGACACGCACATTTTTGTCACAACAATCAATACACTCATACATAAGCAACAACTGTTAACTTTGAGTTGAATCAAAATCTAACGTCCAAGATTGTCAAGTTACTGAAAATAGCAGGCATTTGATAAGTAATTGTAATAAATAAATAGCCCGACAAGTTTTGGCTCGTATTTTATCACTGAATTCAGATGAAATACTGTTCAATTACTGTTTGCGTGTGCTGTTACTTAACAATGTTATCCGCTGTCACACTATCTTGTCACGGAACAAAAACAGAGGAATAGACGTTCGCTAAAATAGGTTACCTGATTTGATGAAGTGTGACGGAGTAGTTGAAATCATCATTGGTTGAATGAAAAAGGAAACTTTCTCATGTCAATATTAAACAGACAGTATAGAGAAAAAATTGAAGCGAGATGGTTGGCGGCATCCGAAACGGATCAGCCTATCAGGGTGACCAAAGCCACAAGACGCCCGTGCTTTGAACCATCACCCTAAGTGGTTTGCGCTGCACCACTTGTGGTTCCACTCACACACCACGTATCCGGTGTAAACCCGAAGGAATATGACCAGTAGGTGTGTGAGTGAGGCCTTTGTGTCCAGCCATCCAATGCTGGTTAGCCAATTAAATGGGTAGCACGAAAAGGAAATCCTTATCTCTCGGAAAATAAACAGTGGGAGAGACTACAATGACAAGATCTATACCAAGAAGAATAATGTGTGAAATGTAATACAAGAAGCATTTCAGTATACGAGTGCATGGTAATGCATTCTAGAGAGAATAAAGTTGAAAAACAAAACTCAAAGTTGAACTACGAAAAGATCAGACAGGCGATTCATCATTCAATACATCAACAAAGCTCAAGAAAAGAATAGGTAGAAGATCACAGACACCCCAGTTTCTGAAAAGAGGAGTGGATTAGTTGCCAAACAACCATGGTCTTGGTCGATGCAATCACTAACAAAAATAGAATAGATATATTAATGTGACCTACCTGAGCCTAACGTACTCGTTGTCTCTTCGCCGACGGTGAACTATGAGTACGTTGGTGACCAACTAATCCCAAACGCGGCCGCACACATCGCAACGCCATATAGTCATGTCACCACGACCAATGGCACCGATAGTTCTATTGCGTACCGCGCGCCTTCGTTCTCAGCCGCGCAATAACTGCTCGTTAAACTCGCGGATGCCCGTCCGAATCGTTTTCCTCCAGGCAGTCCGGTTCAGCGCTAAGTCTTCCCAGCATCTTGGTAGCTCCGCTTTTGACCACCAGGATTTCGTTTACCTGATCTTAGTTGTCCGTACAGCACCTGATTCGGAATACGGTCGTCGCCCATCGGACGACCGTGACCCGGCCAACGAAGCTGATTCAACAACAGCAGGGCTTCCATCCCGTTCATCTCCGCTCACCGCAGAACCTCAGTGTTCGGAATCATGTCCGACCACCGAGTACCCAAGATGCGTCTTAGACATTGCAAATGAAAGCGGCTCAGATAACGCACGTTCCGCCGATGCAGTGTTCCCGTTTCACTGCCGTACAGCAGTATAGACAGTATCATTGAGAGGTAGACAAATAGCTTAATGCTCGGCTTCAGGCTGTGGTTCTTTTAAACACATCTTTCAAGACGTCCGAAAACAGTACTGGCCTTTGCCACACGAGTTCTCAACTCGCGGTCCACGGACAGATCGGTGGACAGATTGCTGCCCAAGTAGCAGAAATCTGTGCAGCTATCTACATCTCCATTAATGCGAGTTTGAGGTGAAGGTGCACAGACAGCACATCCGCCCGGAAAAGGCTGAAAGAAAGAAAATGTATTACCTGTATTGATATCCAGTCCAAACTTGGATGCCGCGGTTGCGAAAGCCGTGGCCAGTCGCTGTAGTTCGTCCTCGTTGTGTGCGAATAGCGCGCTATCATCTGCGATCAGAAGCATGCGCATCATTGAGGTATGTAACCGGGTTGGGGCACCGAAACGTCGAAGATTCAGTAGGCGCCCATCCGTCTGGTACTCAACCTAAACACCGTACTCCCCAGAGTCCTGAAAAGCAACTGTTAGCATGACAGTCAAATATAAACTAAATAGAGATGAAGCCAGAACACAACCCTGCTTCACACCAGTGACAATGTCAAAATCACCAGAGGTAGATCCACATGATTGCACCTTCGCCTTCATGCCCAAATATAACAATCTAATCAAATTGACGAACTTACCTGGACATCCAAACTTACCAAACACCGTCCACAGCGCCTTACGGCTCACGGAATCGAACACTGTTGAAATCTGCGAAGAAGGCTGGTTCCGTTCCCGGCACTTCTCTTGAAGCTGTCGAGCAGCGAACACCAGGTGGATTGTATTTCGATTCGCCCGAAATCCGCATTGTTCCTCAGGAACCTTGGTTTCCAAGACATCCGTAATCAGTCGGTTCAGAAGGATTCTGGCAAACACCTAGCCTATGCAGCTCTGCAGATTGATGCCCCTATACCCTTAAACAAAGGTACTATCATAGCATCCTTGAAATCTTGTGACATCACCTCGTGCTCCCAGACAGAGTTAACCAGCTGGAGTAGTGCACGTTCCATCGCCGGTTCGCCATTCTTCAGGATTTCGCCTGGTAATCCATCCTCACCTGCAGCCTTCCCGTTTCGAAGTTGATCAATCGCTGTCTGCAAGCGAGATGACGTTACTATACACACTCATATGAAAATAAACCTTGATCAGCTTCTCAGAAGCGTACAATAGGACAAACCACGCAGTTTCGACGAATGGCACCAACAGGATAAAGGGTTGGATAACTTGGATTTATGCAACAAACTACGCAAAAGGAATAACCGATCAACTGTGCATAGGGCAAACAATCTTAGTAAATTAACTCCTGGTGGCTGTTGTTTGCGGAGTCCACAGTGATCTTCAATACTAACAGTAAGACAACAAAACTTCATGTACAAGGCTGCCTAGGGATAGAAATCCTCCAAATGATCCGCTAGCAAAGGCATCATAAACTGACAGATTTGTTCAGAAGATTACTGGGCACTCCAAAAAAACTATCATGAAGAAAACTGGGTACAGCACATTGGGATTCCAGAATGTATATACCATGCTGTGATTGACAGCCGGTAAGTTGACTTAGCTAAGTACCACAGTTTTCTCGTTAAAACCTCCAAAGCTGGAATTTGAGCAACTGCCACCAAACAGGTTTATTAGAATTTCTGTTGATTTTCTAGTGCCGAATGTTAAAACAGAACGACTTTTACATATTATCAAGACAGCAAGAAGACAAAGGTTGTGGAATGTTAAAATTTCGGTTTATCTCATCAACCGCATAGTAAATACAAACAGAATCTATACCAAAAGGGATATGGCAACAATAGTTGAATAGAGTGAATTTTAGGTCGAAAGGTCTCTACCAGGGGAGGTGGACGGTGTGAACCACAAACTTTTACGCACACAACACTGGCTTTCTTTGTTTGATCAGCACAGCTTCACTGATGGCTAGAATTTAGGGTTCAAATGCTGTAGCAACACACTGAACGACCTGGTTGGGTCGACATTGTGACCTGTCTCTAGGGTGTCTTCGCAACTGACGACACCATGTTTCGCGTTCAGTTATTCCTTTGATTGTCCGTTCGCTCAGCAGACTGAATCAACCATTATGGGAGATGTTTGGTCATACGTTGACGTAGGCATCGGTCCGTTCTGCCGATATAACTGTCACCGCAAGTGGAATGACAAACGACGTTGGACACTATAGTTAGGTGTATCACGTCTAGCGTTCCCATAACTAACTCCCGGGTTGTTGGTAAGAGGCACAATTCAGCTGAAGAGTATGTGCGATTCACAGTTGACTGAAGCTGGTGACGCATTATAGTGAACAAATAGTCTCCCCTGATCTATATTTTTATGAACACCTCTTTTCTCTTTGCAGATCTTTCCATCATTTTCTTGCTATGAACCGAGATAAATTTATCCAGGTATCCGTTAGAAAGTAGTGCGGTTGTTAGGAAATGTTCCTCTTGGGTCAGCCGGTCACGTGTACAGAATCGTCGGGCTCTGTCAAACAATGTTTTAGCTAAACCACGCTTGTAGGTCATGGGTGCAAAGCTAGAGAACTGGAGGTATTGACCGCTCCAAGTGACTTTGCGATAAACCGACCGCTGCAGCGTGTTGTCACGTAAGTAAAACGTCTAGAAAAACTGGGCTTCTATTCGACTTAGTCTCATCAGTAACAGACAGATTTGGATGTATGGGGTTCACAAGGTTACAAAATGGAAGAAACTTGTCACTCTCAGTAAAAATCAAGATATCATCGACGTACCTTTTGTATAAAGTAGTCGTGGAAATGTTGTCAGAAGATTGTCTATCAACCTTCTCAAGGAAAACATCCGCTAACATTGTGCCTAGTGGGCTGCCCTGTCAATTTAATTGGAAGCACCTTCTTCGAATTCAAACGGAATGTTTTCTGTATACAAGAAAATAAGATTCCTAAGGTAATCACGAGAAAGAGTCAACTGAATATTCTGAACCGAAATGAAATCACAAATGTTATTTGCAATATTATGCAGAGGAACATTAGTAAACGAAGATTGTGCACCGATAGAATGCATCATTTTCGAACTCAAAACCTCCTACAAGACTTTTACTAACTCTAGTGGATCTTTGACACAGTGTGGTGACAGCAATTCCCGAACTGGGTTAAGTACATCAGCGAGCCATCGAGCGAGCTGGTGGTAAGGTGAATTGTCCATGGCCAAGATGGGGCGTAGTGGAACACCTTCTTTGTGTATTTTTGGCGCGCCTCTCATACGTGGCGTTTGAGTTCCACCTGGTTTTAACTGTTTATACTGAGCCTCATTGACGAACCCATGTAGCTGCAATATTTGGTGTTGTTTTGCAATCTGTTTTTCTACCAATGTATTATTCTCCGACGATTCTGCACACATGACCGGCTGACCCAAGAGGAACATTTCCTAACAACCGCACTACTTTCTAACGGATACCTGGATAAATTTATCTCGGTTCATAGCAAGAAAATGATGGAAAGATCTGCAAAGAGAAAAGAGGCGTTTATAAAACTACAGTTCAAGGGAGACTATTTATCCATTACAATGCCCGGCAACACGTTTGTCTTTGTCACACAGGACTTCCCTATCATGTAGTTGCACCGGATCGTCTTCACTATCGGTGACTGTTTGCCTAAGCCGATTCTTATACTTAGCGGCCATATAATCATAGCAAATAACCTTTGTTTAATGCGAAACTCTAAACCTCTATGTGTAAACCAAAACAGTAAACACAAAGGAACCTACACTCCAAAAATAAACAACCGAGTTGGAGATGACAATTAGACATAAGGCATTCATTGTTCCGCCTTATCAATTGTCATCATTTCACGGTCATTTAATTTTAATTTTAAAGTGAGTGGCACTAAACTCTACTAAGTGCCATTGTTTGTTCACGTAAAATGCCTTCATATAGTCTAGTGTGCATTGGAGAAACCAAATATCTGATTGATTTTGGTTGTGTTCCTAGGTACACGAATGTGTCAAGGCAACTTCGAAGTTAAACAGCTCCCAGTACATTCTGACCATGTAATGAAATCTATTAGCAAATGATGCCCGGTTTACTTAACGTACACACACACGAAACTGTGCACGACATATCCTAACCAACCCTGGGTGTTTAGGATCGTCTACTCTTCCGTAATACGCCTTGGCCCTCTGTAGTACTACTAATGGTGTTTCCGTTACGCACAAAAATACCTTGGAGACCGCTAGTCTAAGACATGCACAGTGAACATCCACACTTTGAACACACTGCAGCCGTATGTAACTAAATTACATATTCGATCCTTCGCAGACGGATAAATGGCATAGTTCGGCGATCGGGGTAAGTTCAATTCCAGGCGTTGCTTGTGAGATTTGTGGTCTGTTATCATCGTTCTTCTTTTTCTTCTCCCTGTTGTCTTTGTCGATGACAGCACTACACCTGTGGTTCGTATTCGTTTGTTTGTCATGAATATCTAACCAGCTATTCCATTGGGGTAGATCAGTTTTCCGATTACTCCCAATGACTACCAGGAACGGGGACAGGCCCCGTTATCTGCTAGTTTCATACAAATGGCCTTATCCTTTGTGGGTGTAACAGTTGCATCAGGCAGACGAAGCGAAGTTCCTGATCCATTCAGGGTGCCTTTAACCATTCTTGAAACGTCACTGATAAAAATAATTTACTCCGCATACTTGGAATCAAGTGTCGATATTTACAGTCGGTCAAACTGTTATACAACGCCTTCCAGCGCAAACCTTGAGTTAGAAAAAAGGCTTACGAAGTTTGTCTTATCCCAACTGCGACAGATAGTGTTTCCATACCACTCTAGTCTGGTTTGAGATCTGACAACACGTCGCTTTGAGAATAATGATGAACTTCCCTTGAAGCCCTAATGCGAAACTCTGTCACCTGGATCAGCGACCTCATTGGTTGGTTGTGACACTTTCCGAACATCTGTTGAGTTTCAAAGATGTAGTCTGCTATGTGTTGACAGGTCAGAGGAAGGATGAAGAGTCAAACTCTAAATATTTTGATTCATTTTTGGGGGACTTTCATATTTGTGATGTGGTGTTATACGAGGGTGTTCAATGTGAGAACTATGACAGACTGTTGGCAAACGAATAAATGCGGCAACGTGTTTGAATTCGTGATTTTCACTTATATCACGGTCGTTATATGAAGAGGGAACCCCTCGCTAGTCCAGGTCGATGAACGGGGTATATGCTGAGGACCCCACTTGCAAACTGAGGTAAAACGCTAAACCACCAATCAATGCGATGAGGCACTAGGTTCCTAGTCTGTCAGGAATCAGCGTCCTACTTGTTGACACGTACATCTATGGTTGGTCCGCTCTTACGAAGCGGACTTCCCAGTGAAGCTTGCAAGTCGAATTGCACATCGGGCAATCCAGATAGAGGATGTCATCTGTAAGAATGTGCGAACCTACGGGTTAATTCGAATACCGTTTGTATGAAGCGAAGCGGGAATACTTCGGTCTACACTGCCTGCTACAGAATCACTATCGGGTGGATGGATCTATACGATTCTAACTAGCCAACCAAATTGCAGCTATACTTTCGAATGCCAATATGCTTCAACTCTATTTGAACTTTATGTCGGATTAGTCAACACACCATAAAGTGATGGCAAACCGAAATGGACGCCCTGATTACACCAGCTATCTCAGAAGATCGAAATCTACTTTTTTTTCATTCACTAAACATATGCATATGTAGATTGAACATCACCCACAATTGATCGCAGCTGTCGCATTCCCATAGACTTTCCAGTCGGCCCCTTTCGAAAAGAAGCACTAGACTCGAGTTTCGCTCTCATTAGAGCTCATCAGTAGTGCATATCATCGCCACTGCCGGGACTTGAACCACGGACATTCAGTTCATGAGGCAACCGTGTTTACCACTGCGCCATTGACCTCACGTTAGGCACGACTGAATTATCATATCTATATGAAAATCAAAATCCCCTACTACTCATCAATATGCATGTGTATTGTGTAAACATCTTTTTCACAGTTTGTCTGCTAGTGATGTAAACTTTGTTTGAGGGACTTTAGCTTTCTCTTTTGTTTTAAGCCTATATAGTTGTTGTAAACCCTCCTAATCGATACGCTAGTTCGATCTCGGTATAGTGGTGCGCTCGATAAAATCAGATTCTCATCCCGGTAATAATTCACGAAAATCTCGATCCCGAATAGTACCGCGACTGTCCGGTATTCGCTCCCAAGGCAAGCCAAAAGATGCGTTCAAAATAGAGTTTTGTTCCACCACATAATGGGGTGCGGCTAGGACGACAAGTACAAGGTAGTTATTGGGCACGTCATGAACACATTCCCACCACATCATGAGAAAGAGTTCGGATCGCACATGTGCATAGCGGTATAAAGTCTCAACCGATTTGAACAGTTCCGTTAGTTAGGACTGAGTCAAGTTGTTTTGTTCTTCTCTCTCACGACGGAGGCGCCCTGGGACGGTCACAGGGTGGGCGCCCTTACACTAGTGCCTACCAGATATGGTTTAAAAAGTTATGAAAACGTCAAAGATGATTGTTCACACCTTTATCTTTTCATAACTAATAGTTTTAGAAGAGACCCAATTGCGAATAATCTGAATTTCGACTGGATTCGAACCAATGACAGAAATAACATACTCAAACGCAACAATTGCTCTACCAGCTGAACGACGAAACTATGCCGGAAGCTCAGAAACGTCACATTTGGACCTAGTTACCCACCCAACCAACTGTGTTATATGGAATCCACCAAATGTTCCGGCCGACTGACTGCCCAAGCAAAATTTTTCGGTCAGTTCACGCTGGAATCCACCAACGTCACCGATGAGCATTGACATTGAATTACTGATTAGTAGTTTGGCAGAGCTTATGGCGTGGCTTTGCAGCTCAGCTAGTAGATCATTCTCCGCGTTTGGGCATGTGATTTCTATTGCTGGTTCGAATCCAGCCGAAGTCCAGATTTTTTGCAATTGGGTCTCTTCTCAATTATCAAATCAGCCCAACTACTTCTCACTAATAGTTTTGCCAAATTACTTACCAGTAATTTGTGTTTCACATTCAATGACAGTGCTAACAGATGCCCATGTTAGCCGCCTGTACTAGCCCTATCCTGGTAGTCCATCTCCTAGACAACTTTGTGGACACCAAAGACTGTGTGTTGATTGAATGTTTTGAGTCCTAAGTTCTTTGCTGCCGACGTAGTCTCACTATACGGCTGACAATGCTTATGTTACCTATTGGTGTACAGTTCCTGTTGGTGATTCTAATCCAGCTCGATCCTATATTTTATACACTTGGATCCCTTCATAATTGGCATTCTACTTACTATTAAACAAATTGTTGCTAGTTTACTGTCGCAAAGATTCCTTTTAAATCAGAAAAACAGTGACGAATAACTGTTTTCGAGAAATCACTGTATCACTATAGGTCATCCAATTTAGTTGAGTGTGTGAGAAACGGAAAGAGATTGATCAGGGTACTATTAAATCATGTAAAGCTTTGCAAACATCTGTGGTTTAACCACACAAATGATGAGTTACCAATGCGATTAACATGTTTGTATTTCACACACAATTTTATGGGTTCAGAGTAGACTGGTGTAATTTTTGGTCACATCAACTACAGGGCTTAAATATGTCGCTTTCATGAACGAGGAATCGGATTGTACATTCGAGTGTCAGTCGTTTCAGCGATAGCGATTTGTATGGCTGCACCAAAGATGCCTAGGAGTTTGGGACGTTTGCTATAGTCTGATGATACTTTAGGAAATCTGTTCCCTGTTTTTACACACTAATTCAAATCGGTTGAATTCGTGTACTTTTATTAATCTGACGTTGAATTAATTTGGTTGCTATTCCAATGGCTTGAATTAATGGCTGATACATCAACTACCGCGATATGTGCCATCACTACCAGTATTTTCATTGAATGTTTGTTGCGTTGTGCACAACTAAATGTCTGTGTGTTTACTTCTGGAATTTCAACAGTATGGCCGCTGTTAAGCTGACCACTGTGACCTTGGAGCGATTGCACGTGACCTTCGTTCAACAACTGAACTGAACCGATTAATTGGCTTTGAAGTATACTTGCACAGATCAGTATGTGTGTTTCATGTCAACCCATCTCTCACAGAGGCGAAAAGGTCAAATATCGTTGGGCATAAAGCGCAGAAAGCTTGACTGGTCACAGCTTTGTTTTATTTTCTGTGATATCACAAACCACTTGACTCTCATCGACAGGATGCGCAATCATCTTTGTTTTCCTGTTGTTGCATTAGTAGTTGCTTATATTAGAGTTTACGGCACAAGGTATTGGCACTCTTTCTCTCTTCGGCTGCTGCTTTGTGGGGTTATTGGGCAACCCTTGTAACTGTTATGCCTAACTCGTTTTTTGTCAGTTATATCTATCCGTATACATTTTTCTAGCGTAGTTGTTTTCAATACGGCATCGCTGGACTCCCTAGTTTTCTCACGTAATTCCTCACTTTCTGTGTGAGCGGTGTTCAATATGAGCCGTGCTTACAATCTTTGCTTTTGTACAAAGCAACGAAAATGGCTGGTACTGCACGATTTGTGACCGACCTGATTTCGCTATATCTTACTGATTATTGTAGACGAATTATTATTGTACAAACTTCTAACACATGACAAAACAAAACAAAGTCAATGTTTTAACCCTGCCGTACTTCGTCGGCTTCACGCATAAAGTGAGGTGTAGATATGTGAGTGAAGTTGCTTCTACATGCAGTAACAACCGTTAGTTTCGAGATGAGAGCACAACACAAGTTTCCGTTGAGTGATTAATACGCTATGTCATCAAATTTATGTCGCTGGTTAATTTCTGGTCTTCGTTGTCAAACCACTTGATTGCATGACTGCTTGTTGAACCCGATCGGATTCTGTTCAAGTGCTTTGCCATGCCAACAACGAGTGCTACGCCTTCGCATTTGTATTCATGCATTACATTTTAATTGGTGATCTCAGACGTCGTTCGCTTGGTTAGGGCTCTGGGCATTCGGATCTGTCTGTATACTATCACTGGTTCCACAATGAAGAATGTGCAGAACACAGGTAATGTTAAGCGCCGTTCAGTAAATTGAGACATGTTTTCCTTTCCGAACAGAGGTTATGTAATCGTTCTGTTTGTTATAGAATGCAGTTGTGTATAGTCAAATATACTGAAGTCAGTTTTGTTAGTTCTTCTAAATAATAACTGCTAAGTTCTTCCTGTTGTCTCGCTTCTTATCTGATGAATTCCGACTCTTATTGATCCATCACCCTGATAGAACAGTTGACAGAATATCAGCGTCCTTTGGTTTACATTACCCCGGAGAAAACGCTTCTGGATGCAGTCTGTCAACTACTGAGGCATAAAGTACATCGGCTTCCTGTGATAGATCCAACGAGCGGGAATCCACTGCACATACTTACTCACAAACGTGTGTTAAAATATTTGCATATCCATGTAAGTTCATTTACTTCTCTCTAATTGTAACTGGTCGTCATCTTTTTGTTTCTTATTGCTCTTTCGGGTGTTTTAAGGTGTATGCTGCCCAAGTGATGTTTATTTGTTGTGACCTAGCCATGTCTTGTTTGTGATAAATAAGGCAGTCCTATGTGTAGTTGAAACCACTGATTGGCGCTTGAGCCAAGCTCTGGGAGCTGCTTAACGCGTGATGCTCCGAGTGAAAGGGCTAGACAGTGGTTACAGGTATACAGTGTCTACGTGATATTTAGTGTGGCACAGCCATGCCTGAGTTATAACCAATAGGGCAATGCTAGGAAGAGATAATTTCTCGTTATTTGAAGTGGTTCCACTTCAGGTTCCACTTGAGGAAATTAACTTAAGGTTTAACCTCTGTTGGCTCTATCCGATTGCGGGCTGGGGTCCAAAGGACATTGAGTCTTATCTGCTAACTGTGCTGAAGAATGTTACCGCTTGCTTTAGTCAGATGCTACAATACTGTTGTGTTTGTTGTCGTGCCTTTTTCAGCTACTGTTGTATGCACCTTCAATGTTTAAAAATAAAATCTGTAATCACTTTCATGCGGCTGGTGTTTTGCACACATTTTCATATTACCAACTCGTTATTCTGTTATACAGCTCCCTAAATACATCCGTTTTTGAGAGCAGATGCAGTCGTTCTGCGTTTTCTTGTTTGATTTTCGTCTATTGTCTTGGCCTTAATGGTGTGATTTGTTGGATGGGTACACAACACTCGTGACCAGTTTTATTCATATGTAAATAAGGTTCATTGTTTATATCGGTTAGTGTTGGTTTTCTAACTCCGAATGTGCAAACGAGATGGATTTCCGTTACCAACGTGAGTTATGCTGATTTTTGTGACTTTGGTAGAACGTGTACTTTGAACTGTTGAAGCACAAGAACGAAGATGGTTCGTGGTGTTGTAAAATGAACCAATGAGTGATCTACTCTGGCAGTTCGATCTATGCTGTTTTTATTTCGCTCACAAGGCATCGTTTCAATATGGTAAACAGAAACACACCTGGGAACTTGAAATCTACAACTATGCCTTCATCATTGGTAAACGTGCAACTAACGTAAACAATGCTTCGTTTGTTTAGGTGAGGAATATACAAACATCCCTCAGCATAGGCTGCTTTGCGGACGTCAGTCATTTGTTCACGATGAAAGGAATTGATGTTTTAATCTGGAACATTTCCTTATATCATTCACATGACTTTTGTTACCATCACATGATTTGTCGTTTGTTACCATGCAACGTGCTAGCATTTATCAGGACTAGATACATGGGTAACCATGGCTAACCGGGTTTAAAACCCTAATCGTGTGATTGTTTGCAGTTGCTTTATCTCGAACCTGGTCGAAGGAACTCAACACTAAATTTTTCATGTTTCACCTAGAATGTGTTTATCTCTTTCTAATGTATGCTGCGAGATACCTTCCTGTTATTGGATATTGTGATGCGCCTACTTATCCTCTATGGGACGTTTGTAACAGACACAGAATATGATGCAGTTGTCGGTGTTTCGTAGTTGTTCAGAGTTTGAGGGACAACGGAAGTAGCAGTCGGCACAGATACCTTTGTTATTCAAAGAGCGTACACTTCCTCGTAGTTAAGACCTGACGAGACACCACAACCATCCGTACGCGGTTTCACTAACTTCACGAGAATGTGAGAGTAATCAGCTTTGTCTAGCTTCGTCTGTATTCATATGGGTAATATCTGCCGGTGTCAACCATACCATCAAAGTTACGGATCATATTCAAAGGAATGTACGAACCTTTGTGATTCGTTTTCACCCATCCTTAGCAATTGAGGCTCTTCTTTCCGCTTGTTGTATGATTGTTGTGTTCCACTACAATTTGTTGTTGATTGTTTTATATACTGCTGAGGTGTGGCTACTATTTCGGATAAGCGTTTATCGTCGTGGTGCTTACCAATCGGTATTTCTGCTGTTTTTCGTGCCTTTTCTAGTCAACCAAACTGTTGATGCTGAATTCAGACACTGATTTACACAAGATGGGCGGTGTATCTTTCTGATCTGACGAACATGTAGCAGATCCAGAATATCAAAAGATCAACAAAGATTTATTCGAAATTCTACATTTTTATATGATAAGCAGTCATCCTCGTGTGTGTTCGTTCACACGATCCTCAACCTATCCAAACTCTCAGTTGCATCAGCACAACCAAACTTTAAACAAAATACAACGGACTAAGGGACATCGAAGTGCAACAGTGCTACACACACTACGGAACCATGAATGAGCCTAGTAACAAACAGATCTGTAATCTGTGGAAAGTAACAGGCGAATTAGCAAACCGCCCGAATCTGAGTTAACAGTAATAAGAGTACGGGCTAGTAAGCTTAGAACCATACAGGGGAACCTGGGTTATTGATCGATGGTATAATGTGATTGATGCCTTGTTCATAGGTTGAACACGACAATTGGACCAGTTCAGACAACCTTTTTACTGTGGGGTTTATTAATAGTTGGACAACCGTGTGTACACGGTCCGGGTTAACATTCATAGTGATTCGGATTGAGGTCGGATGACGAATGATAAAGGTCTACTATTACCGTTGGGTGGGTTTCGTTTATCAACACAGAGAATGGGGAGGATTTTAAAGTGCGGCAGAAAATCCGATACACCATTGGTCTAAGTTTCTTTACTTCCGTCGAATGCCACGGTAGAACTTCTTTTGTTTCCAGTTTCTCGTAACTATTCACCATTGTTTAGCGTTCACCGCCACTGAGTTACGATGAAGATGATGAGGATGATACTCGTAACGCGAAGAAGCGCATCCTGAGAAATGCCTTTTTCTCTTATAAGCATCCGACAGATGTGTGACCTTTCTATCTGACGGCATATTCATTTTAGGTCTTCCAAAAGTTCTAACCACATTTTCTCTATATACTTTTGTGGAAGGATAGTAGGTCACTGAAAGCTGAATAGATCAAACTTTCAAGCGCGTTAGTGGTCATTTTAACTCTTTTTCAGTGCTTCGCTTTTGCTGATCTACGTATGCATAGTAGAATGCCAAAGCGTATTCATCCACTCTGTCTCTGCTGGTGTTGTCGCTTGGTAACAGTGGATGGCTGATCTTATATCCATGATATTGTCAATCGCACTTTTCAGTCTCACTGCTGTACTTGCATATTGTCTTTGGCGAAGCGTGTTTTATGGCTCGGAGCCTCCTCGATGGCTTTCAAGCAGCGCTTTTTTTGTTAAATGGCGCAGTGGACACACTTGAACTGTGGTCCATGTCTGTCTGCCGTATTCTGTTATGCATTTCGTCTGTTTGAATAATCGTGCGGACGTTACGTAACCAACTGTGTTTTAGCAACTTCCGATGGATTGTTTTGTCTCTGTGTGAACCTTCAGTTGATGTCAGCTCAGCCGTATGGGCTTTTCGCAGCGAAATCTGTATAGTGATTTGATGTGCACGTTCTAACTTAGTGACCCTCAAGGAGCTGTTTATCACAACTTACACAACGTTGCTTACTCGCTGTGTTTTTCAAGCTAGCATATGCAATAACTTGAACCAATCTGTGAATCTTCACAAACATAGTTCCATGACGAACTCTCTAGGAACTCCTGCTGCGGCCTTCTTATGTTCCACATTATAGGCGGGTTTCCGAGCGCCGAACATACGGCATATAGCTCCTTGATCTTCTGAAATCCGAATCTGAATAAAAATCTCTTCTATATAAGTATCGACGGCCATCGAATGCCTACAAAAGGTTGATATGACCGGGTATTTTGGAACTGGTGTCCAGTTTGATCGTCTGATAGAAGTTCGGGAAAGTTGGTTGCGTAGTCCAGTACTACACTGCGCACGGTTGGATGGATGGAGGAAAGTCTGATAACTTAACTGCTATCAGCTTACTGCTCGGTCGCCCATTAGCATTGAAGAGACGGACCGTTAGCAAGATCTGACCACTGTTTCGACTGTGTTGATTGTTCTAACGCAAACACACCGTTACCACCCTTCTAACTGCCTTTGATTTGGTTGCTAGTACTTTTTTTCTGGAACTGTGTTTCCTTCGCAAAAGTATTCTTCAGTAGTGTGCGAAATTATTAAGATAACTGCTCTCCTATCCTGCTTGAAGAGTTGAAGTTTATGAGAATCTACTTCGTTGGTTTTGTGGTGTTCGCCAGGGATATCTTATCTGCTCCTTCCTGTTCAACCTTTTTATGGACGACATTGTGAATCGCACGTATACTAATTTCAATTGTCTTGGTGTTGAGTTTCAAGATATCAAGCTAACCGGCGTGAGATATGCAAATGACACTTTTCTGCGTTGCTCTGTAGATCGGGTTCGTCTCCCGGGTTGGAGCCCTCGCGACTCAGAGAGTCGGTGGCTT